>PVKM010000401.1:0-82727 GCA_004027735.1 Carollia perspicillata
GAGCTTCCTGGACTTCCTGGAAGTCTATTTCCTTTGCCAGCTGGGGAAGTTCTCCTTTATTATTTGTTCGAATAAGTTTTCCACTTGTTGCTCTTCCTCTTCCCCTTCTGGTACCCCTATAATTTGGATGTTGGAATGTTTAAAGATATCCTTGAGGTTCCTAAGCCTCTCCTCATTTTTTTTGAATTCTTGTTTCTTCATTCTTTTCTGTTTTGTTGTTTCTTTCTTCCTTCTGGTCCACTCCATTGATCTGAGTCCTAGTTTCCTTTCCATCACTATTGGTTCCCTGTGCATTTTCCTTCATTTCACTTAGCATAGCCTTCATTTGTTAATCTAATTTGTGACCAAAATCAACCAGTTCTGTGAGCATCCTGATCACCAGTGTTTTTAACTGTGCATCTGATAGGTTGGCTATCTCTTGCTTGTTTAAAAGTATTGGTTCTGGGGCTTTGAGCTGTTCTTCTGTTTGTGTCATTTTTGGTCAGGTGGCACCTGTTTCGTATGGGTGGCAGAGCCTTAGGTGTTCACCAGTGCGGGGCAACCTAGTCGCAGGGTTGTGATGCTGTCTGTGGGGGTGGGGTCAGAGAGGGACCAATGGCGCCTGTTCCGCACTCTCTTGGATTTGCGTCTCCTCTGCTGCCTTCCACAAGCAAACTGGGCCCCCTGGCACTGGTTCCCAGGTGGGCGGGCCTATGCATGCTCCAGGACCCTGTGGGTCTCCCCAACGACTTCTTCTGTGAGGCTGGGAGTCTCTCCCAGCACCTTTTCCATCAGTGTTTTTAGGCTTTATTACCAGTCTCTGGGGCTCTGTGTTGTGCGGTCCATCTCAGTGCCAGTTCTTGACTAGTTTATCTGTGCAAATGGGTGACCGCCTATGGCCAACCACCCTGCTTGTTTCCTCCCTGTGTCTGGGGTCTGTGAGCTGGGCGCCAGCACTGCCTGCACTCCCAGTGTGCCAGCCACTGCCTTTTCCTGCCACGTTCCCTCTCTGACGACCGCAGACTCTGCCCCTCTTACCAGTCTGGTTGAATCGTTGTCGAACTTCCTTAGTTCAATTTTCTGTTTTGGTTGTTATTGTTTATAAATCTTTGTTATCTTTAATTTTGGTTGCGTGAGGAGGCACAGTATTTTCACCTACGCCTCCATCATGGCCGGAAGTGGTACATCGCAAATATCTTCTTCCAATCTGGCTAGAATGGTTTTTCTTCTTTCTTGTTGATGTCTTTAGATGAACAGAGTCATCAACCTTAATACAATTTAATTTATCTCTTTTTAAATGTCTTTAAAACTTTGTGTTTACTGCTTAAAATATTACTGGTTGCTTCAAGACAGCCAAGGTTTGAATAATGGCTCCACCACTTTCTACCTATATGACTTTGGGAAGTCACTTAATCCCTCTAACCTTTAATTTTTCATTAGAATATTGCTTCATAGGGTCATTATTAAGATTAAATAAGATGCATGTAAAGTGGTTTAATTTTATATAGATGCAGCAGGCACATAGCAAGTAATCAATAAATGTTTATTATTTTTATTTTATATTGTATTGTCTATTAGTATTTATAATTTGGAAGTTCTTAAACGTTTGGTGGAAATTTTCTCTTTAATATCAAGGTCTGCTTTTCTTATATTATATAGCAGTTTAGAAGGCAGACTGTTACTACTATGGGTAATGTTTTCTTTCAGTATTCTAATTTCTCAGAATTAGGAAGAAAATCTTGAGCCAAAATAACTTTCAGACTCCAGCACACCATGTTTTACATGCTAAAATAAAATGTTATCTTACTGTCCTGGGTTCCAAGAGATGGAGATGTGTCAGCTTGGAGGCATGGATTCCAAAGCAGCATATGAGAGCAAAGATTCTAAAGGATAGTGTATAAGGTAATGACTTGACAATTGTGAAGTTGATACATCCAGGTGGAGTTAATGGGCAGGTAGGAGAAAAATACTGGAAGGAAATTTTAAAAAAATGTTTAATTATTCACATATTGTTGGTAGTTGAAGCCCCAGCAGTAAATGAAATCTCCCAAGAAAAGTGTGTAGAATCTAATAAATCTCCAATATTTAAGAACAGACTTAGGGGAGAAGGCAGTGAAGAACTCAGAAAAGGTATGAGGAGAACCAGAAGATGCTACCCTCATATTGGTGGTATGGAGGGTGACAGAGCAGTGAAGTGCGTGAAGAGCTGCATTTGGTTGGAGAGTTAATCTGAGAAATGAACACTGGACTTGGCAATTCTAAGTTATCTTGCATAGAACAAGTTGGAAAAAGGAAGCAGATTTTACAAGTTATTTAACAAATATTCATTGAACACCTACTAGGTGGTATTAATGATCTTTAGCCAAAAGTAACCAGAAAAACATCTGTAGTTAAACAAATTAGATTTTATTATTCCTTGGAGTTAGGGAAGATATACACTGTGAAGTTTCCTCTTAGAAAGAGGGTGCTAGATAGAAACTGTTACAGGGGTTAGGCTTCGTTGGGTGATTTGGTGAAGGGTTGCAGGAAGTGGGGGTTTGCTCTAGATTAAATGCTGCCAAAAAATGGGGTAAATTTTATGAGTGGTTTTAGTCTGTGCCTAAACAAAATTATGAAGTGACCTTGTTTTTTTATGTTGTAGCCTTAGAGTAACCTTGTTTAAGGTTATGTCATTTAAGATTGTTTATGTGCAACAGGTGGACAAAATGGCCTGGTTATGATATCAGACCAGACTGTAGTAATACTGAAGTCCAACTGCAAATGCCAAATCAGTTCTTGATGTCAGAGGCTGACTATTGTTTTCTCAGCCCTGTCCTTATGGCCAAAGACACATGATATCCAGATTTTTACTACTACCAATATTTTCTTAATTAGTATCAAAAGAGTGTCCATTGAATGTCATCTATAGTTGGCCCAAGGCTAATCTTTCTCCTCTTTCTGTTATAGGGTGAGTTTTTGAACCGTTGGACATGACTGTGGCTGTTGAGTAGCAGATGAGAATTTGAACAGGATATATCTGCCAACTATATATAATATATTCAGTTGGAAGAGACAAAATGATTATTAGTACTTGTAACAGATTTTGAAACCAAGAGCCTCGAATATGTAACCCAGGCAATAAAATGGTCCAGAATGCAGCAGCTTCTGTTTTATAGAGCCAGGTTCTTTTTTTTTTAATGTAGTCACAGACCATTCTATTTGTCCTTAGTGTTTAGACAGATGCAACAAATGTTTGCTATACCACTGTCCATGAAAACACTCATTAACGGATTTAGAATCAGAATTTGTTGGACTTCCAGAGTAGAAATACTATCATTTAATGACTACTGGTAAAGTCAGAGACACATTTTAGGTACCTTTGCTAGTCATATTATTCCCAGTGTGGAAATTACAGGTCACATGAGAAAGAAATGAAGTGTATCTCCTGGAAGATTTCTAGAATAATCTGTGCTTGTTTTATTTTGGACACTTCTGGCCAATATATTAAAAGAAACATGATTTACTAGAGGGATGGTAGTTTTAAATGTCTGCAAATCTCTAATGATTACTCCTAATACACAGAATAAGTTAGTGTACAGTTGACATGTATAAGCCTGACATCCATGTATGAAGTAGTATCCTAGTGGAGTACAGTTTGTATTGAGAGCATCAGTATCATTTACTGTAATAAGAGTGAGTAAATTGTATGTCCCTTGAGGTGCACAGATTCTTTTGAATGAAATCAAACATTTCTGCAAAGCAGTAAGGAAAAGCTTTAACCTACCCTGAGAATAAACAAATCATAACCAGAACATATTTATAGTATATTGCAGAATGCATTTGTATGAAATCTATTCAGAAGTATTTAAAGAGCCTTTGAGACTTTGGTTTCTGTTAATGTTCTACCTTTTCAGTTTTTTTCAGAACTGAATTGTTGGCAGGAGGACATATTTTGGGTTATCCTTGGCAGTACCTGTGACATTGCCCAATCAAAGATTACTTAATATAGTTACCAGTTTATATCTTCTATTACAGGTAATGACATGAAACATTTTTACTAAATTCCATTTAAAATTATTTGATGCTATCAAGTCAGCTACCCAAAGAGTGCCAAATGGTATCTTCATGCAATGAACATCTTAACTTTTTCCATTTTATTTTCTCTGAATCAGGGACTTGATTTGGACTATTAATAAACATTCTCTTTCCTGTAAGATTACAGGAGCAATTATCTTGGTTAATGCAGTTTATTTAGTGTGGTGGTCCTCAGAAGCATAACCACAAGATTCTAGGTCTTTGTACTTCAATCGACCTTTTATTTTTATTATACTTATGTCCTTAGGTAACAGCAAAGCATTAAGAATTCTTTGATTAGTCATCCTTTTTACCTTTGGTTTTTTATTAAGGGTAAAATCTTCTTTGTTTCCAAAGCATTCCAAATTGTTGGAGTAACCCAAAAGAACATCTACTATCAATGTCAACATTTGCTTTTACATTCTTCCAGCTGGCAGGCCCAAGTAAGGGAAATTATTTTAGTTATCTGAGATGGTTGAATTTCTGGGGTATGGCTTGTATTTTAAGGGCTAATTTAGGTCTATGATGGCACTTTAAAAAATGAGCAAATAGGAGGACTGGGTGGGAGGTGGAGGGATTTAACAAAAAAGAAAAAAAAAGAAAAAACTCATAGACATGGTCAACAGTGTGATGATTGCTGGGAGGGCAGGGAGGGAGGTGGAGGAGGGTATGAGGGGGATAAATGGTGATGGAAGGAGACTTGGGGTAGTGACCAAAAAATAGAGATGATGTGTTGTAGAACTGTGTACCTGAAACCTGTATAATTTTGTTAATCAGAGTTACCCTAATAAATTTTACAAAAAGAAAAAATATGAGCAAATAAATCTAGGCCAGGGCTATCCAAGGGAATTTCTAACAAATGACTTAAAATTATGATAAGAGCACTGAGAGTTGTCAGAATAATTTGGGAACCAAAAGGAACATCCTGATAATTTGGGAATTTTATAGGAAAAACCCAAAGTCTTTCTTTCCTTGATATAATATTTAACAAATCATAATAAAGGCTCTATGAATATGCCTTTGTTTATATACATTTAGGCATTCACAGATATGAAAACATACTAATAGATAATAATGTAAAGCTTTAAGTATAGCTTTAAAATATAACTAATTAGTTGGCATATTTAAAGAATATATATTATATTTGTCTTTTGCATGAACTATAACTTTTAAAATAAACAAATAGAAGATCACATCTATTATCCTGCTCATGTATCTGTAATAATCTGTAATTATATACCTATTACAAGCATACACATTAATTACTATCTTTAATTTAAGTAAACAATCTGTTCCTTTTTTCTTTGAGGAACACACACAAAGATGACAGAAAGTTAAAAATCATTCAGTTACTTTTCCCAGCTACATTTATCTTACATTATTTAAAATTAAGAGGGCCAAAACAGACGTATATTGACTATTATCCAAAAGTTTTGCATATATTTTTTTTCTTTTTAGAAACTATGTAGACATGTAAAGGTTACCTACTAATTCACTCAGTTCTAAGTAAAGTTAACTAATCTAGAAATTAAAATTCAGTTAACACAACCCTGGCTGGTGTGGCTCCATGGATTGAGTGCCAGCCTGCAAAGCAAGGGGTTGCTGGTTTGATTCCCAGTCAGGGCACATGCCTGGGTTGTGGGTCAGGTCCCCATGGAGGTGGTGCATGAGAGGCAACCACACATTGATGTTTCTCTCCATATCTCTTTCCCTTCCCCTCTAAAAATAAATAAATAAAATCTTTAAAAAATAAAATTTAGTTAACACATTAGGGCTTTATAAATTGTAGCATTTAAAATAAATGCTTAAAACAACATCCATTATAATTATTTTATTTAAATACAATTTTATAAAGATAATTTTAAAGAAGTTATGGTCCTGGATAAGCTGATTGTTAATGAATGAATCAAGTGTAAGCTTGGCTTTTATCTTGAAATTGAAACCTTTTTATATACAGAGCCTAGTTATCATAATAAATTGATGAACAAAATAGAAACAGAAGAATAGATACATACTGACAGTTGCCAGAGGGGAGGGGTTGGGGACTGGATGAAAGATGGTGAAGAGGTTAACCAAAGAAAATTTATGCATGACCCATGGACAGGGACAACAATATGGGGATTGACTGAGGGAGAAGAGAGGGTGGGTCTGGGTGGAGGTGTCCCACTTGACACAAAGTGGGAACAACTGTAATAGCATAAACAATAAAAAAAGAGAAAAAATGAAGATAGTAAGGAGCACCAAGAACAACTTCAAGTGTAACAACATTTGCATCATAAGGGTGCCAGAAGGAGAAGAGAGAGAGCAAGAAACTGAAAACCTTTTTGGAAAAATAATGATAGAAAACTTCCCTAACTTGGTGAAGGAAACAGACATACAAGTCCAGAAAGTGCAGAGAGTCCCAAACAAGATGAATCCAAGGAGACTCACACCAAGACACATTATAATTAAAATGCAAAAGGTTAAAGACAAAGAGAGAATCCTAAAAGCAGTAAGAGAAAGGCAGTTCATTACCCATAAGGGAGTTCCCATAAGAGGATCACCTGATTTTTGAACAGAGACTTTGCAAGCTAGCAGAGATTGGCAAGAAATATTAAAATTGATGAAAAGCAGGAACCTATATCCAAGATAACTCTACCTAGCAAAGCTATCATTTAGAATTGAAGGAGAGATAATTAGCTTCCCAGACAAAAAAAAAAAAAAAAGCTAAAGGACTTCATCACCACCGAACCAGTATTATATGAAATCTTAAGGGATTTTCTTTAAGAAAAAGAATGAGGTGTGGGGAGGACCTTGTCTGTTAGTTTATTTTGTTCATTAGATTTCACACATAAGTAAAATCTTATAGTATTTGTCTTTCTCAGACTGTCTTATTTCACCTAGTACAATACTCTCCAGGTCTATTCAGGCTCTTAGAAAAGGTAAGAGTTCCCCCCAAAAAACAGACTCATAGATACAGAGAACGGAGTGACAGTTGTCATAGGGGAGGGGGGTTGGGGTTATGGGTTAAAAAGGAGAATGGATTAAGGAAAAAAACCTCATTGACAGAAAACAGTATGGTGATACCAGAGGGAAAGGCAGGTGGAAGGAGGTAGGAGAAGGTAAAGTAGGGATAAATGGTGATGGAAGGAGACTTGACTTGGGTAGTAACCGCACAATACAATATATGGATGACGTATTATAGATTCATACACCTGCAACCTATATAATTTTATTAACCAATGTCAGCCCAATAAATTCAGTTAAAAATAAAAATATGAACAATAAATTGGCAATGAATACATATGGATCAACAGTTGAAATAAAAAACAAAATAAATGAACAAACAGAACAGAAACAGCCTCATGGATACAGAGAACATTTTGATAGCTGCCAAACAGGAGGGGTGTTGGGGGATGGGTGAAAGGGGTAAAGAGATTAAGAAGTACAAATTGGTTGTTACAGAATAGTCATGAGGATGTAGAGTGCAACATGGACAATACGGCCAATAGCGTTTGTATAACTATGTACGATGTCAGATGGGTGTGAGATTTGTCAGGATAATCTCTTAGTAAGTTATGTAATGCCTAATTACCAGGATGTACTCCTGAAACTAATGTAGTAATATAAATATGTCAGCTGTAATTTCAAAATTAAAAAATGGCAAATGGCCCTGGCTGGTGTGGCTCAATGGATTGAGCACTGGCCTGCAAACCAAAATGTTACCAGTTTGATTCCCATTCAGGGTGCGTGCCTGAGTTGCAGGCCAGGTCCCCAGTAGGGGGCGCGTGAGAGGCAACCATGCATTGATATTTGTCTCTCATTCTTTCTCCCTCTCTCCCTTTGTCTCTAAAAGTAAATGAATAAAATCTTAAAAATAAAATATGTTTAAAATAAATAAAGAAGTATACTTGAGACCAAAGTACCCCAGGTTGAACATGCAGAATGGGATGCTTTAATTGCTATGCAGAAGCTTTTAAAAGCCTTTGAGATTACAAAATAGCTGCGTTAAAAGATTCACTATGAAAAGCCTAAGAAAAAGTTAAAAGCACAAGAGATACCTAGGGTAAAAGACAATGGTATTGTATACAGCCCAAGTGACCATCAATAGATGAGTGGATAAAACAACTATGGACATTTACACAATGGAATTCTACTCAGCCATAAAAAAACGAAAATAAAATTTTAATCTTTGCAACAGTATGGATAGACCTGGAGAATATTATCTAAGTGAAATAAGCCAGTAAAAGAAAGACAAATAAGATTTCACTCAAGTGTAGAATCTAATGAACAAACTGAACTAACAAGCAAAACAGAGACAGACACATAGGTGCAGAATAGATGACAGCTAGTGGGTGGGGTTAGGGGGTAGAGGCATTTAGCTAAAAAGAAAAAGGGCTTATGGACATTGATAACAGTGTGGTGATTGCTGGGGGGAGGGTAGTATAAGGTATAAGGGGACTAAAAGGTAATAGAAAAATATAATAAAGATTAAATTAAAAAAGACAATTATGGTAACATGGCCCCTACTGTTCCCCACCTTCCTTTCATACCTGAGTACTTATGTTTTACTAATTCTCTGAACAGCCTTTCCACTTTGAAGAGGCTATTAGACAGTTACCTTTAAAAAAAAAAAAAAGCTTCCTCAGGTATCCATTAACCCTTGGTGGAAGACTGAACTAAAGGCAATAATAGTTAAGGAATTTCCTAAACTCAGGGAGGAAACCAAAAAAATTTTGAATGATGTAGTGTAGTTTTCAGGGCTAATAACCTCAGGCTTCCAGATCTTTATAAGCTTACTCACATGTTGGTAGGACCTGGTGACACCCCAAAATTGGTGCAGGAAGCAAAGTGGCAAAACCCTGAGGATGACATTTGAAATTCTTAGAAAGAGCTTGCAAAATAGAAACTAATCTCTTACAAGACATTCCCTAGAATCTTTCTTGCATGTACCAACTGGTCTATTATTTAAACATGCAAAAAAGATGAAACTGTGGCAGACTTTAAAACCCGCTTGGAAGCCCTTTTCCAGTGACATTCTGGTTCCATACAATAAATAGGGTCCCCCAAACTGTCCTACTTGCCCTCTTTGTAAATGAATTATTTGCTGAGATTAGTAGATTTTAAAAAGGCATAAAATAGGGTGGGAAGTCACAGACGTGACTGAATTCATGACTATAGGTGAGCATTTTGAATGGATCCTGGAGAAAGATTGTTAACAAAAATCTACCATGCTTTTAACTTTACAGCTATAAAATCTCTAAGGCCAAAGACACAAAATAACACCTTACCCTCTCATCTTGTAACCCCTCGGGATTTTATTAAATCACTGGACCAGAAATCAATGTCTTTTTTGTAATCAACAGGGACACTGGAAAATAGATTTTCCTCAAAGGCCCCATGCAAATTCTTCATCAGCTTGAATAGCTCCATATCTACCTCTAAAGGAGGGCCCTCACATGGACCCCCTCACAGTTTACAGGGATCTGACATGCTCTCCAGTAAACTTTTACCCATAATTTCTTTAATGAGCCAAGGGGAAACTAAAACTAAAATTAATGGGAAACCTTGTCAAATTCTAGTTGATACTGGAGCTGCATTTTCTACTTTAAAATCCATCCTCATACAGCAACAAATCCCTTGGAGTAAAAAGGTTTCCATAGTGATGGTATCTAACACAGTTCAGAGACAATTTTTCTCAACCAGTACAAATGATACTGGCATTTTTTCTGAAAAACATTTTCTTTTGCTATGTGATATAGCCCCAGTCCATCTATTAGGTAGAGATCTTCTTTCTAAATTAAAAGGAGACCTCACCTTAGAATTTCCTGACCAAACTGAGCTTAATCGTACAGTTTATCCTTGACATAGAAGAGGAAGAATTCCAACAAAGGTCTCCAAATTTAATAAAGGTGCCCAAGCCCAAGTATCTGTAGGCTGCCTGTAACATTGAGATTGGAAGATTCACATAGATATAACTAAACCTCTCTACAAATTACCACAATATCCATTAAAACCAGAGGCCATACAAAGCCACAGACCTATAGTTGAGGACCTAGCTGTCCAGAGGCTAATCATTTCCTGTGCTAACTTCTGCAAGATGCCGATCTTACAGGTCCAGAAACCTAATGTATGAGAATGGCAATCTGTCCAGGATTTGAGAGCTATTAATAAGATAGTTATTCTTCATATCCCAGTGCTTCCAAACCTGAACACCCCTTTTTCACAAATTCCATGAGACTCAAAATGATTCACTGTTGGAGACCTTTGTTCAGCCCTTTTCAGCAATGCTGTAAAACCCATCTGCCAATATATATTTGCATTTAGTTGAAACAATTGTCAATGTATATAGACAGTTATGTATCATGGGTTTGCTGAGGCTTATTTCTCTGAAGTACTTCACCAAGATTTGAGCACCAGCTAGTTCCCAGGAAAGTCAACCCTTTTACAATATGTAGATGACCTCTTGATGTGTTCAGTTACCCCAAAAATATCCATAAAAGATTCCAATTATTGCCCTGACAAGTGTGGCTCAGTTGACTGGGCATAGTCTCACAAAGCAAAAAGTCTCCTGTTTGATTCCTGGTCAGGGCACATGTCTGGGTTGGGGGCCCAGTCCCCAGTTGGGGGTGTGTGAGAGGCAACCAATTGATGTTTCTCTCACATCCATGTTTCTCTCTCTCTTTCTCCCTTCTCCTCTCTCTAAAAAAATAAATAAAATCTTTTTAAAATATGGCATTTATTTGCTGCAATAAATAGCTGAAAAAGGACACAAAGTCTCTTCAGGAAAATTACATTTATGTTTAGACACTGTCATTACTTAGGTCATGATCTAAGTACTGAAGGAATTCAGTTGTGTTTAAAAAGAATTGAACTAATCAAGGAATTTCCTAGACTTGTCACAATGAAGTGACAGCTTCATGGATTTCTAGGCTTGACAGGTTATTACAGACTATAGATTCCTGAGTTTTCTCTATTAGCTTCTCCACTCTATAAAGTTATTAAACATTGAATCCTTGGACTCCTTCCCTGGAAAGATAAACATGAGCAGGATTTTATGACTAAAACAAACACTGCGAGAACCTCCTTCCTTAAGGCTACCTAAGCATTCAAAACCTTTTACTTTAATTGTGCATGAAAGAGATAATCAAACTTTGGGAATGCTCATACAAGAACATGATAATAAGCATAGGTCTGTTGCCTATTATAGCATACAACTTCATTTAGTCGTTCATGCCTATCTAAGCTGTTTTCAGGCTATAGTTGTAGCTGCAAAGTTAGTGTAAGTCTCAGCAGATTTAAACGTGGAAAATTATGTTTATTTGCAAACTCTACATGCTGTCCAAAGTCTTCTTAACTCTGAGTTGATGTAACATTTCCCTTCAAGTAGGCTAACTTCTTATGAGGTCCATCTTCTTTTACCACCTAATCTACCTCTTAAATGCTACAATACCCTTAATCCTACTATTACTACCTCTGATGAAGGCAAGCACCATAACACTGGGTCCTAATTTATAAGATATCCCTCGAACTAATCCTGATCTAATCTTGTTTTGATGGGTTATACTATAGAACTAGAAGAGAAAAATTTCAAGCTGCTTATTCGACTTCTACATAAAATGACTTACTCAAAAAAGGGAAAACATCCCACAAGCTAAATCAGCCTAAGAAGCAGAGTTTCATGCCTCTACCCAAACATTCCAGTTATCAGAAGGACAAACTGTAGATACTTGTACTGATACCTGGTATGCCTCTGGGGTCACCCATGATTTTGCAATGTTATGGAAACGGAGGGTTTTTCTTATATTATCTGGGACTGCAATAAAAATGGGCAATGAATAAAGGATGTCCTTACTGCTGTTCTCTTACTTTCTGGAATTACTGTCATTAAAATTGAGGCACAAACTAAAAAGACTGAATCTGATTATCAGAAAAATGCCCTAGCTGACTTTCATGTAATGGCAGCAGCCATAGAATCTATAAAGGTTGTGGCACATGTGGATAAAATCCATTCTGCTTGTACAAAAAAGGACCTTATTGCTAGAATTTTGCTATCCTGATGTACTTGTAATGTGGCTGTGGTTGGATCCTAAATCAAAGAAATTCACATGGGTAAACAATGGCTTCAAATTAAATGAAGAGTTGAAGCTATGAGAAACCCCAAATGGCCACTTGTTTTTTTAAATTATTTTTTAATCTTTTAATTACAGCTTACATTAAAGATTGTTCTGTGTTAGTTTCAGATGTATATATAGCATGGCTGTTACACAATCATGTACTTGATAGAGTGCTCCCCTCGATATTTCAAGAACCCACCTGGCACCACACATGGTTATGACAATATTATTGACTATATTCCCTATGCTATAATTTACATTTCTGTGATTATTCTGTAACTATCAATTTGTACTTCTTAATTACTTCATCTTTTTAACCCAGTCCCCCATCCCCTGCTCTCCCTTCTGTCAACTGTCTGTCTGTTCTCTGTATCTCTGAGTGTGTTTCTATTTTGTTTATTTTGTTCTTTCGATTCCACATATAAGTGACATCATATGGTATTTGCCTTTGTCTGTATGACTTATTTTACTTAGCATAATACCCTATAGGTCTATCCATGGTGTTGCAAATGATAATATTTCCTTCTTTGTTATGGCTGAGAGTAGTATTCCATTGTGTAAGTGTACCACAGCTTTTTATTCATTCATGTCTTGATGGACACTTGCATTGCTATCATATCTTGGTCATCGTAAATAATGCTGTAATCAACATGAAGATGCATATATTCTTTCAAATTAGTGTTTCAAGTTTCATTGGGTATATGCCCAGAGGTAGAATTGCTGGGTCATAAGACAATTCCATTTTTAATTTTTTGAGAAACCTCCACATTGTTTTTCATAGTGGTTGCACCAATCTTCATTCTTACCGAAAGATGGGACTACATCAAACTAAAAAGTTTTTGCGCAACATAGGAAACTCAACAAAATGAAAAGCAACCCACTGAAATGAAGAAGATATTCACCAATGATACATACAATAGGGGTTAATACTAAAAATTTATGAAGGACTCAGACAACTCAATACCAGAAAAACAAACAACCCAATTAAAAAGTGGGCAGAAAACCTGAGTAAATAATTCTCTAAAGAGGACATACAGATGGTTATTAGACATAAGAAAAGATGCTCAGCATCATTAATTATCAGAGAAATGCATATGAAAACCACAATATGATACTACTTCATACCTGTTAGAATGGCTATCACCAGCTAATCAACAAACAACAAATGTTGCCAAGGATGTGGAGAAAAGGGGGCGGCCCTAGAGCCACTTGGTTTTCATGGCTCCCTGCCAAACCTTGTTTTTTGCATTCCTTCACCCACCACAGTGCATTTAAGATGACTCAAATTATGATAAGATATTGGTGAAGAGACTTCCATAATTTGCAAAAACAGTCTACCAGCAATGTCTGACTTGCCAGGTCCATATTTTTGTCTCTAGAGGCCTCAGACCTCCTCTCTCTGAACCATTTGAACACATACAGCTGGACTTTATTCAACTGTCACTTAGTATGGGTTATTAATATGTTTTTGTTCTTGTGTATGTGTTTTCAGGCTAGGTTGAAGCCTTCCCTGTCCACAAGGCTTATTTATGCCCTCACAGTGGTAAAGAAACTGTTAAAAGATGTGTTTCCCACTTGGGGTATACTTCTTTCAATCTCTAGTAATCAATGTACCCAATTCATTGGGCAAATCATATAGCCCTTATGAAAGCATCTTAGAATTATCACTGTTCATGGGGAATAGAGTCAATAGTGTAATGGGGCCAGGTGGGTACTGGAAATATCAGGGGGAATACTTTGTAAAGTATAAGATTGTCTAACCACTATGCTGTATACCTGAAGCTACTAAAAAGTAATATTAAATGTAAACTGTAATAGAAAAATAAAATTAAAAAAGGAAAACATTATAACTGTCCTTATCACCCTCAAGGTCAAGAGATGTAATGGGATCCACAAACTTAAAATCTCTAAACTTGCTGAATCCCTTGGCCTAAGGTATTGCCTTTGGTCATGCTGAGTGTTTTCAGTACACCTTTTGGGAAACATTAATATCACTCCACATGAGATAGTCACCAGTAAACCAATGTCTATTAGCATAAAACCTTCTGTAGATCCCTGTTGTCTCATGCTGGTATGACCAACTATTGCAAGTCTGTAATGTCTTATACTCATGCCTATCATCAACTAGTTAAAGAAACTTTTCCAGATCCCAATACAAGGGATCCTGTTGACCTGAGCCTAGAGCTTAGTGACTAGGTATTCTGGAAGCATCATCAGAGGAAGATAGTCCTTGAGACCCATTGCAAGGGACCTTACCAAGTATTCCTAAGCACTTACATTGTTGGAAAACAAAAAAAGGCATTGAGTGTTGGGAACACATCTCACAACTAAAAAAGTACCACTTGAAATCTGGTCATATACAGATGATGCTGGAGACTTATTAATCAAATTGATGAGGAAGAAAAGTAGCTGATATCAATGTTGACTGCTTCCACCTAAGACACCAGAACAAGACTTTATACTTTTAGTAAACATGAAAACTGTTCTTGTTTTCTTTATTTTCTTTACTTTGCCATGGGCTTGGAAAGATAACACTATTATCTATATACCCCAGGTCGTTGCTAAGGTGGGCTAACCTTTCAGGCATGGGTCTTCTCACTGAAAACTCAGGTTTATCCATTAACAGTGCAACCTTAGTGGAAGTGACTTATGCCTAACAAGATTTATCTTTTTCTGTGGTGGTTCTCATTCTCCTTGGGCTATGAATGCCTAGATGACTGGCAGGAAATCAGCTAATGCTTTTTAGTTTATCTG
Source organism: Carollia perspicillata (assembly GCA_004027735.1). Lineage (NCBI taxonomy): Eukaryota > Metazoa > Chordata > Mammalia > Chiroptera > Phyllostomidae > Carollia > Carollia perspicillata. The sequence goes on from PVKM010000401.1 coordinate 14,883, forward strand.
TGTCTGTAACTGTTCACAAACAAACTGAGGCACCTCATTGATCAGTTCCTCTAAATTTACATTGCTAAGTTAGAAAGGACCTACAAGAAGGTTGTTTATGATTCAGTATTCATTACCTTTGGCAAGTACCTAAGTAGTCTGTGGACCTGGTTAAGAGTAAATACAAATGACGCTATAATCAGGAACCTTTCCTTAGCTCTCGAAATATTGAAGAATCCATTGTTAAAGCAATAACTACGCCCTAAAATCATTACACTCTCTGGCCAAAGTTCCACTTGACAATAGGATAAGCTTCGATTATCTTTTACCTAAACAAGAACGTGTCTATGCTGTGGCAACAGACACAAGAATGTATCTGATGCACCTTGATTACTACTTCTGGGGAAGTTGAGATTCAGTTACATATGATCACTGAGCAAGGCACTTGGCTTAAAAGGGTGACTCTTTGATTGGGTTCTTTCTCTGACTTAATTTTGATTTTCATCATTTTGGGTCTTGGGCACCATGGCTGCATGGGGCACTCCAAACATTGAGAATCGTCTTGTTTATAGGTGTCATAATAATGTCCTTGGTGCATTGTATTTTTTCAAAAGCTTTAAATGTGTGTTTGCAGCTACCAACCACCAAGCAAGTGATCTCACTGAGATTGGAACCCCAAAAAAGGAATGAAGAGAAAGATCGACTTAAAGACTGATTGTGAACTAGAAACCCTTGCCTGTGAAAATTACAGGGATTAAGCAGAAACATCATGACCGGTAAATATCAGATAGAGGATCAACAAAATCTGTGAGAACTACAGAGGAATAGTTCACAATGACACTAATGCCTCAAATTTTGATCACAGCTCTCACTCAAGCTGAGAGCTGTGATCAAAAGGCAGAAATTGTTAAGAATACCAGAGGCCTCAAGTGGAGTCATTTGTGCTAAAAATTGTAAGAGCAAAACTAGACTTAATACCTGACCAATTTCAATTTCAAGTTTCAGGATTGTAATCTCTTTTCTTTTCATAATAACATTAATTTTTAAAGTTTGTTTTAATTTTTATTTATTTTTATTTTTAATTAAATTTATGGGGGTATATACAACTGAAAGCAACAAATGAATAAATAAGTTTATTTTAAAATTACAGTGTACATTTAATATTATTGTATTAGTTTCAGGTGTACAGCATAGTGTTTAGACAATCATATACTTTAAAAAGTGTTACCCCTGATATTTACATTACCCACCTGGCACCATACATGATTATTACAATATTACTGACTATATTTCCTATGCTCTGCTTTATATCCCCATGACTATTTCATAAGTACAAATTTGTAGTCCTTTTAAAAAACTATTAAAGATTTTATTTATTTATTTTTAGAGAGGGGGAAGGGAGGGAGAGAGAGAGGGAGAGAAACATCAGTGTGTGATTGCCTCTCACACACCCCCTACTGAGAACCTGGCCTGCAACCCATGCATGTACCCTGACTGGAAATCAAACTGGTGACCCTTTGGTTAACAGTCCAGCACTAAATCCATTGAGCCACACCAGCCAGGGCAAAAAAAATTATTTATTGATTTTTAGAGAGAGTGGAAGAGAGGGGAGTGGGAGTGGAAGGGAGGGAGGGAGGGAGGGAGAGAGAGAGAAAGAAAGAAATCATTAATATGTTTTTCCACATATTTATACATTCGTTAGTTGATTCTTATATGTGACCTGTCTGGGGATGAAACCTGCAACCTTGGTGTATCAGAGTGACACTCTAACCAACTGAGCTACGTGGTCAAAGCCTAACTTCTTAATTTCATCACCTTTTTCACCCAGACCTCCAACCATCATCTGGTAATAATTTGTTTTCTATACCTATGAGTCTATTTTAATTTTGTTTGTTCATTTATTTTGTTCTTAATGAGTCAATCTGGTATTTTCTGGTAGGTACCAATGAAGTAATCTGTCATTGGGCCCTCTTTTCTCCAAAAGGAATCATAGGCAATCTGCATGATGAGACACGGCCTTCCTCAAAAGGGAAGGTAAGCTTTCCTAAAACAATCCTTTATTTTCTTTTGCTAATAACTTTCATACCCTACCTAGTTTTTATCTATGAAGACTTCCATATTGTCAAATCTCTCAGGCTTCTTTCTACATGCTACATTAAAATGGGATGTTGCCCAATTCATGAATTGCTCAATAAATCCATTTCAATCTTCAAATTTATTGAGTTGAATTTTTATTTGCTAACATAAGTTATGGTAAGATCAATATCTATTAGATGGATGCCATAAGGGCAGAGCTGGTCATGCACTAGAATAATTTTTTAATGACATGAACTTACCCTCAAGTGACTTAGGTAAGGTCATTGATCCAGAAGGTAATACAGTCCATTCTGCTAATTTGCTCCTCTACCAGCTGTATATTCTTCATTAATCTAAAGCTCAGCTTGGCTCTCAGTTTAGCCAGCTGCCTCTTTGAGCCCTAGAGGGCAAGTATCTGACACTGGGAGACTTATATGATTTATATTTAGGGATTGGTAAAGATATTGAGGCCAAGACACTGAGTAGGAAGGGAGAGATTGGATCTTATCATGTGTTATAATCCTTGGGGATGGTTCCAGAAAGATGGGAATATTCTATTCAAGACAGAACTGTATGAACATGTCTGTTGTGATTGGCATAAATTAGGGAGGGAGAGGGAGAGAGAAGGGGGAGGAGGGGAAGGTTGGAAAGAATAGAAGAGGAGAGGAGAGGAGGGAAATGGAGAGGAGGGGAGAAGGGAGGAAAAGAGTAGAGGAAAAGATCCTAAAATCCTGTCCTCAGTCAGCCTGTGAGGTCCCAGAAGGAAATATATGCAGAAGAAACAGTGTGAGATAAAGGAAGACTTGATGATCAAATCTTACGGTTGAACTTTAGTGCCAGTGAGACTAAACTTTACAGAATGAGGAGGACTTTGTTTTCCCTAGACCATGCTGGTTTAAGTGGCTTTCTTTCTCATAGTCCTCCTTTTATTTCCCACTTGGCTTTCTAAATGGATAGACAGAACAATGGGTCTCTCAAGTAGATGAATATATGTTTCCTGAAAGAGGAAGCTATAAAGTTGGAAGAGCCAGCTTGAAGGGCACTTCAAATAATGTTTCTTAAGAGTTTATCTACAGAGTCTCCTTAAAATTATGGCAGGTGTTCTAACTCCCTAGCACTTTTTAGATCCATGGGAGACAATGGGAATTTCCCTATATTAGTAGGAAAACTAGGGCCTTGGATGACAGAACATGAGTTGGCTGCAAAACCTATAACATTTAGAGAGATCAACTTTACATTGGGTTAAAAAAGGACAACAATATGAGTTACCTGAGACTCATGCAAAACAAGAGTTGAAAATAATCACAAATGTTGGAGGTTTCTATAACTGAAATCCCAGAAATAAAAGTGTATAGGGACTTTAATTGAACATCTGTGAGATTATCATTTGTGTTGTCATGATTCCCTAGCTGGAGTGGCCCATATCAAAGAACATGGGCTTTTAAAAATGATGTAATTCAGTCCCGACTGGCATCATCCTGCAAAGCAAAAGGTCACTGGTTTGATTTCTGGTCAGGGCACATGCCTGAGTTGTGGGCCTGGTCCCTGGCTGGGGTTGCAAGGGTCTACCAAGTGATGTTTCTCTCCTTTTTTCTCCCTCCCATCCCCTCTCTATAAAAATAATTAAATAAAAATTAAAAAATATGAATGATGTAATTCAAAGACCTGGGACAATAGGAATATATTTACAGAATATTTACAGCACTGTATGTGTGAAAGGAGGCACAAACTTCTAACCCTGATAGGTAGACAGGGTATTACACAATGTGTGTCATTTTGCCTATTCATAAGAAAGACCTTAGAGGCATTTTAAAGGCCCTTTGAAGAATTTCTGATTTTCTGATAAAAGAACATGAGGCTTAGGAATCATTATAATAGCATCTTCGGTGAAACACTATTGTAGGGAAAAGTGACACTAAAAAGTAAGAGACATGGATCTCAGTTCTGGCTTCATTGCTAGCTAGCTGCACATGTCTGAGTAAATAACTTTTCTGAGCTTTTGATGTTTCAAATATAAAGTGAAGTCAATTACATCTGCCTTTCCTACTTCATAGAGCTAGTAGGAAGGCAGCATTAGATCATGAAAGTAAAAGACACTGTACTGAAATTGCTAGAATAAAATTATGATGATGATGATGATGTCTATGACAGTAGAAAAAGATGACTCAACAGATCTTTAGCACAATTTGTATAGGCTCCATTGATGAGGGGTAATTGGCAGCAGTGAAAGCCCAGATTGTAGACAGGTCATATCATCAAGGCCCTATCAGACTGGAGTGGGGAAAGAACAGTAGGGAGCAGCCCTGGAACAGGGCCTGTCTAGGTAGAATGGAGGACAGTCAGAGCAGAGCCTCAGATTCAACAAGTATTTGGATAAATCTGGTCAAAACTCAAGTAGGAAAGAACACTAAGCCCATGCCCCAACCTGCTTTATTGAATTTTGTTCTGCAGTTCTAAAACTGGGTAAGACAGGCAGAAGGAATTCATGACTTCAGCTGAAAGTGGCTAGGGAAGGGCAGAAACTCACAGCTATCAGAATGTGATGGTCTCCTTCAAAGCACTCACTCAGTATGCCCTGACTGCATCCACTCAGGGACTTTTTATCTTGATTTGGTTTCTCACATGTGTTTCACTCCTAAGAGGAGAATAAGCTGACATAAATTTAAAAAATTTTCTAGTTGTGATAGTGCTCACTGAAAATTAATAAATAGACTCTAGTTTACCAATTCTTCTCTCGTGAATTGGTGAATATAACTTAACAGCTTAGAGTCCAACTCATCCCCAGAGAAGCTAATGCAATGATATTTATTAATCTATGTCTTATGTGAATTTGAAAAATATTAACTTTAAGTACATGATGAAAAGTTGGGTGTGCATATCACAATCCTTAGAACAACTACTTAAAAATTAATGAACTTGATTCTAAATTAAAAATAAATAATAAAAAAACTAAAAAGTAGTTTGGGGAGATTTTAAAGATGGCAGTGGAGTAAGTGGAAGATACACTAACCTCCTAGGACCAAACTGAAATTACAACAAATTAAAGAACAAGTATCCTGAATAACCAACTGAAGACTAGCTGGAGAAAAGTCTTATAATCAAGGATTTACAGAAGACACACGTAGACTGGTAGGAAGGGCACAGATGCGAAATGGGCTGGCCCTGCTCCCCTGGGCTACAGCTGAGATTTGGAAGGGATTTGAGCTTTGGGGGATTCATCCTGACAAGCATGGAATCTAAATCCCAAGCTGGACTTTCAAGCCCAGGGCGCCAGAGACAAGAAGAGGTACCCACATAACATCTGGCTGTGAGAAGCAGCAGGGTTTTTGTACACTAGGGAGAAACAGGAGTCTACTAGAGACAGACACTTGGTTAAAGGGTCAATACACAAAATTGCATTCACAGCCACTCACCCTGGGCTCTGGCGAAAGGAGGGCAGAGTAGAATCTTCTGAGAGAGTCTGAAGTTTGTGGCTCTGGGAAGGGAGCTGTGAGACATCTGCCAGAATCCCTTTGCTGAGTCCCTCTTTCATAAAGCAAATGCCATCTTTCTTGGGGGAAGCACTCCCTTTCATGTGACATCAACCTGGGGAAAAGTAATTGCCCCACACTTTGGATTTCCTATTGCCCCACCTTGCTAAACTTACACCCTGCTGAGGAGTGAGCTCCCTAGGCCAGGGTGTAGAGGTCTGGGCTGACTCACGGATTGTCAGTTACTGAGTTGTCTCGCTTTAGGGCAGGGGTCATTTCCTCCACTTCCCTGTGAACCTTACCGGTGCTTCTCTCTTGCAGGAGGCCTGATAGAATCACCTTCTCAGCTTCTGGCAGACCCAACGTTTGGGCTCTGGAGGCCCACATGCCAAACTCCTAGTGCCTCTGCCATGCTGAGGTTGGAGCAAAATTGGGACAGATTGAGTTGTGATGCTCTTGGAAAAGGACCACACCAGTCACCTTCCCTGAAGCCTGAACTGCACCTGCCCCCAAAAGGACATCCACTAGACCCATCCTTCCAACTCCACCAGAGGCTCTTTCAGTGACTTAGCCTAACAAGCAGCTGACAATTGGAGGTAGGTAAAAGTACATCTTGGGGTGCTTTGGGACTATTACTGACATGCCCCTGGGCCCAGTGCTACTAAGAGCTGGCTTTGTGTGCAGCTTCTTCCTTCATGCACATGCCTAATCACAGCAGAAGCAGCCACAAACTGTGGATTGCTTGTAGGTACAAACAGGTACCCCAGGGCCAGTTACAGGCAGTGTGTTGTATTGGCCTGTACCACAGTCCCTCCCAAGAGGCCCAGAACCAAAACACTGAGTGGCCAGTTTCAGACAACATCACAGCAGGATCCAATAAGCTTCAAAAGCATCATATACAAAGGGAGATCTCAGAAGGCACAAAACACAGCTGAAGTGAGTTCTGTTCCCTGTGGTCAGCACCTTCATAGCAGGTAGAACACCATGGTTGGGGTTGAGCCTCAGAGTCAGCCAGTCTGAGCTTTGATCACACACAGAAATAAGCCAATTGAGACTTCAATTACAATAGGAAGGCCCACATAACCCACACAAGGGACATTCCTGGAGCACCAGCTCAGGTAATCAAGGAAACTGCATCACTGAGTCCCACAACTGCCTTTATTTGTTAACCAAGTTTTTCTTTAGTTCTGTGAACATATTTATAATGGCTACTTTGAAATAAATTTCTCTTAAATCTGATATATGGTCACCCTTACAGGTAGCTTCTGTTGCTTTCTTTTTTGTTGTGTATGGGTCATACTTTCCTATTTCTTTGCATTTCTTATAATATTTTTGTTGGAAAAGGGGTATTTTAGATAACATATTGTAGCATTTCTGTTTACTGATAATCCAACTTCTTGGGCTTGCTATTATTGACTTATTTACTTGTTTAGTGAATGGTTGGGTTATTTTAGTGACATCTACTTCCTTTCAATCCTCAAGGAAGTAAAATTTTGGGTGTGTCCATAATCACAAGGAGATGGCAGAGGTAATGGTGGAGCTCTTTTATACTTTTTCTATGATCACGCCAATTTGTTAAGCTCCACGAATTGCTTTCATATTGTTCTGTTGTTTACAGCAATGCGATGGGGCATAAACTTCATCTACAAAGTAATATAATCATATTGTAATTTCTTCTGTGGAGCGGTTTCAGTGGTCACTGTTTGATATTTGTTTTGCCCTCAGCAGAGCTTCTCATAGCTGTCTTATTCCCTAGTTCTCTCCTGCAAACTTGCCAGTCTACAGTTTAGGCTGTATCTTCATTTGATATATAAATCTAATCTTGATTCCCTTCACCACAAGCTCACAGTTTTAGACCATGCTTCTCCAACCAAGCAAAAATTCTGAACTAGGGGCTCTGGACCTGGGGACAATGGCAATCACCTTTCTGAATGACACTCCCATTTTAGAAGCCAAGTGCTCAGTAGTGGTGGGGAGGCTAGACAGTAAGCCTGAGGTCTTTTCATCTTTCTCCTCCTAGTGGTGAACCACCATCTCACATGTTGGGGAAAAGCTATTGGTGCCTCAATGCTCTCAGAATGTCAGACCCAAGAAAGAATCTCCATTGTACAAGTGGAGGTTAGACAAAAGGAGGGAGTCCCCACCTGTAGGCAGAATTCCATTTGTATTTAAACTCAGGAACAAGCATCTGGGTGGAGGGGAATGTGACAAACGTTGAAATCCTGTTCCTCCAGGAAAGAATGACTTCTGAATGGTAGCTGGGAGAAAAGTGAGCCCTGTGTTCTTGATGCAGCTGATTGGTGGAATATTCACCTCATTAATTTGAGACCAGAATGAAAGGGAGTGTTCTTGGTTCAGTTATCACAGACTCTTAATTTTCATATTTTTTTCTTAAATAGATGTTGGTTCATTTACTCTTTGCCCTTGGGACCATTTGTAGAGTCTTTAAATGATTGTTTTTAAATAATGTTCATGAGTTTCACTGGGGAGTAGGTCAGTGGAGCTCTTCACACTGTCATGCCAAAAGCAAATTTTCTACTGATGAGTTTTGAAATTATATAGAGAGCAACTCCTTTAATCATGTTGTTTCATTTAATGTTTTTTGTTATAATGTTAATGAGGTACCACAGGAATTTAACTCTTACATCAAGTAGCCTATGATAAAATCGGTTTCATTATATGTTGTTTCACTTAATGTCACAGAACCTATTAATGATGTTATGGGAATATATATATATATATATATATATATATATATATATATATATATATTATATATACATACGTATATATGTAGGAACACACACATGTTGGATATGTGGTTTACGAATATTTTCTCCTAGTCTGCAGTTTTTTTCATCCTTTTTACATGTGCTTTCATAGAGCAAAATTTTATTATTTTGATGAAGTCTAGTTTATCAAGCGTTTTTTTGATGGATCAGGCTTTGATGTCAAATCTAAAAATTAATTAGGGTTAGATTGTGAAGATTTTTGCCCATATATTTCTTTAAGAGTTTTAGACTTCTATGGTTTTTTAATCTTTTTATTTATTTATTTGTTAAATATATTTTATTGATTTTGCCATTACAGTTGTCCCATTTCCCCTTCATTCCCCTCCACCCTGCACACCCCCTCCCACCCACACTCCCCCTCTTTAGTTCATGTCCGTGTGTCATAAGTTCTTTAGCTTCTACATTTCCCACACTACTCTTGCCCTCCCCCTGTCTATTTTCTCCCCACCGTCTATGCTACTTATTCTCTGTACCCTCTCCCCACCCTCTCCTCCCACTTCCCTGTTGCTAACCTTCCATGTGATCTCCATTTCTGTGGCTCTGCTCCTGTTTTAGGTGACTGGTTAGTCTGCTTTTGTTTTAGGTGTGGATGTTAATAACTGTGAATTTGCTGTCCTTTTACTGTTCATATTTTTATCTTCTTTTTCTTAGGTAAGTCCCTTTAACATTTCATATAGTAAGAACTTGGTGATGATGAACTCCTTGAACTTGACCTTATCTGAGAAGCACTTTATCTGCCCATCCATTCTGAATGAAAGTTTTGCTGGATAGAGCAGTCTTGGATGTAGGTCCTTGTGTTTCATGACTTGGAATACTCTTTCCAGCCCCTGCTTGCCTGTGAGGTCTCTTTTGAGAAATCAGCTGACAGTCTGATGGGAACTCCTATGTAGGTAACTGTCCCCTTATCTCTTTCTGCTTCTAGAATTCTCTCCTTCATTTTAATCTTGGGTAATGTAACTATGATGTGCCTTGGTGTGTTCCTCCTGGGGTCCAACTTTTTTGGGACACTCTGAGCTTTCTGGACCTCCTGGAAGTCTATTTCCTTTGCCAGCTGGGGAAGTTCTCCTTTATTATTTGTTTAAATAAGTTTTCCTCTTGTTGCTCTTCCTCTTCTCCTTCTGGCACCCCATAATTCAAATCTTGGAACATTTAAAGATGTCCTGGGGGTTCCTAAGCCTCTCCTCATTTTTCTGAATTCTTGTTTCTTCATTTTTTTCTAATGGGGTGTTTCTTTCTTCCTTCTGGTCCACTCCATTGATCTGAGTCCCAGTTTTCTCCCCATCACTATTGGTTCCCTGAGCATTTTCCTTCATTTCACTTAGCATAGCCTTCATTTGTTAATCTAATTTACGACCAAAATCCACCAATTCTGTGAGCATCCTAATTACCAGTGCTTTGAACTGTGCATCTGATAGGTTGGCTATCTCTTGCTTGCTTAAAAATATTGGCTCTGGGACTCCGAGCTTTTCTTCTGTTTGAGTCATTTTTGGTCAGGTGCCGCCTGTTGCGTATGAGGGGTGGAGCCTTAGGTGTTCACCAGTGCGGGGCAACCTAGTCGCAGGGTTGTGACGCTGTCTGTGGGGGCGGGGTGAGAGAGGGAACAATGGCGCCTGTTTCGCACTGTCCTGGATTTGTGTCCCCTCTACTGCTTCCCCCAAGCAAATTGGGCCCCTGGCGCTGGTTCCCAGGTGGGCGGGCCTATGCATGCTCTGGGACCTTGGGGGTCACCCTGGCGACCTCTCCTATGAGGCTGGGAACCTCTCCCGGCACCTTTTCAATTGGTGTTTTTAGGGTTTATGTCCTGTCGCTGGGGCCCTGGGCTGCACGGTCCGTCTCACTGCCCGTTCTTGCCTAGTTTATCTGCACTTGAATATGTCACAGCCAACGGCCAACTACCCTGCCTGTTTCCTCCCTGCATCTGGGGTCTGTGAACAGGGTGGTGGCACAGTCTGCGCTCCCGGTCTGGCAGCCCCTGCCTTTTCCTGCTGTGTTCCCTCTCCACTGACCACCGAGTCCGCCCCACTTACCAGTCTGGTTGAATGGTTGTTGGACTTCTGCGTTCAATTTTCTGTTTTGGTTGTGTTATTGTTTGTAAATATTTGTTGTCTTTAATTTTGGTTGTGGGAGGAGGCACAGTGCTTCCATCTATGCCTCCATCTTGGCTGGAAGCCTAGACTTCTATGTTTTACATTTAAGTTTGTGATACATTTTGGGTTAATTTTTGTATGAGGTATGAGTTTGGGTCAAAGTTTACTTTTGGCCCATGAATATCCAATTGCTCCAGCACAATTTGTTGAAAAGGCTATCCATCCTCTATTGAATTGTTTTGCATGTTTGTCAAAAATAAATTGAACATTTTTGTGTAGGTCTATTTCTGGTTTCTCTCTTCTTTTTCATTTATCTATATGTTTATCTTTCAGCCAACACCCACAATCTTGATTACTGTAGCTACATAGAAAGACTTCGTATCTGATAAAATTATTCCCCCTACATATTATACCTCTTTTTCAAAATTATTTTAGGTATTCTAGTTTTTGTTTTTTAATTAAAATTTTAAAATAATATATTATTTATATACAAAATATTTTGTTGGAAGTTTTACAAGAAGTCTATTTAACTTACATATCAATTTTTGGAAAATTGACATCTTTACTGCATTGATTCTTCCAACCCATGAACACGGTATTTATTTCCATTTATTTAGGTCTCTTTGATTTCCATTAGCAGTATTTTGTAATTTTCAGCATATAAATCCAATAGTGTGAGGGAAAGCAGTTTAAGTGTCCAACATAGGATAATTATTTAAGTAAATGTGAAACATGTTTATAATGAGATACCCTGTAGCCACTTCAAATGACAATGTGGAAAGATAGTTATTGGCATATATATCATTGTTAAATATTGGAATATTATTAATCTTTTTTGTTTCCTCAGATTTCTGAGAAATGGAAAGCACACAAAGAGATCACTAGCCAAATGGGAAACAAGTGCTAATTGTATTCAATTAGTTAAGATAGTTATAACCCCCAATGTAGAGCTATGGTTTACAGAAAGGAATTCAGGTTTGAGGATGAATTGCTGTATTTGCCTGTCTCTTAAATCTGAAAAATGGGCTTGGGTAACTTTACAGAACCAGTTCTGTGGAAGAGGATGAAAATTTTCCATGGACATCAATTGTAGGCTGAAGAAAAAGAATTAAAAGGATAGATAAAAGGCAGATTCTATCTTCTTATCTAGTGTCCTTACCTTATAGAAATAGGATGTGAAGGAAACCCACAAATGCCTCAACACAAGAAATGAAAGGAAGGAGGAATACTTCTTTTCTTCAAGCATTATAATCTTGCTCATCAATATATATGGCTTCCCAAATTTTTCTTAGTTAACAACTATATTAATTGTAAGGAACAAAGAAAGAGTTAGTGAAATAGTAAAGAATAGGTGAAGTCTGTCTGGATGAACCTGTATGGGGAGAGAGAACAGAAATCTCCTGTGTTTCAAATCCACAATGAATAGAGTGGCATAAATTTCCCACCTCTGTACAACATTCATAATGCATTGTGAAGTAACAAAAGCAGATTACAAAATAGTCTTTATGCTATGACTCTATTATACTTTAAAAATAAAATTAAAACACAATATATAAGTATAGATAAGTATGCATATAAAAAGTTCAGAAGGGTAGATAGTGCTAAATTTTAACAGTAGGTATCTTTAACAGTACAATTCTAATTAACTATTCTTTTTATTTTGTTGTTAACATTTTCTTATTATCATACAGTGAACTTGTAATTCCTATATAATTTCTTTAAATTAAAGTGTTTCAAAAAATCTTCTTTAAAATTATTTTTATTGTATTTTTCCATTACCATTTATCCCCGTTATACTACTCCCCCCACCCTCGCAATCACCACACTGTTGTCCATGCCCATGATAAAAAACATTCTGTGAGAGTACAGTGAAGGCCCAAAGGAGTCTGTCAGAAATAGAGAGGCCCCTATATATTAGTTAATCCACTCCTCTGTTTTCTGATGCAGAAATCATGGCTCAAAGGAAAAAAGAGACTTGGCGAAGGTTAGAATTTTGATTTCCTGATTTCCAGCCCACTAATCTTTCTTTCTACCACATTTAATCAAACAACTGAGTGTAAACTTATCTGGGAAGGGACAGCAACTGCCTGGGAAACTATATTCACTAACTCCAAGGAACAGGCTGGATATTTATGTTGTGTTGCAAAAATCAAATATGACCTAATTCTGATACTTCAAAACCCTCCACTGAAGGAGTGAGCAATATCTCTTCCTCCTCAAAAGCCACAGAGACTTCAATGACTATCCAAAAGTTACAAAGGAAGCGAGAGACCCCTTCATGTTCTTAATGCAGCTAGAGCACCCTCCTTCAGACATGTAGCTGCAAGCAATTATGAGGTCCTCTAGTTTAAGCCTCAAGTATGAACTTGCCAATACTATGTTGTTATTTAGTTCACTTACAAAGTTAAGTTATTGGAAATTTCTTTTGGTTGTCTGTGTTACACACATTATAAACCACTGTTATGAATTATTAAATGATTTAAAAGTGATAAAATAATCTAGCCTGAAAAACAGCTGAAACTGCTTCCCTTCTGAGCATGCTGGAAGCAGAAACCCTCATCTTCTCTTGTTACATATACAGGACAAGACAAAGTCATTCACCATTGTTTCACATTACTCCTCACCAAATTTCTCTTGGGGACTTGAAAGTTGAACACTCTAGGCCTTGATTAAAAGGAAGCAAGGGGCCTTGCAGATGTGGTTCAGTGGGTTGGAGCATCATCCTGTACACCAAAAGGTTGGTGGTTCATTTCCCATTCAGGTCACATATCTAGGTTGCAGGTTAGATTCCTGTTCAGGGTATTCATGGGAGGCAACCAACTGATGTTTCTCTCTCAAATCAATGTTCCTCTTTCTCCCTTCCTCTCTCTCTAAAACAGTCCAATAAACATATTTTTTAAAAATTCAAAAGAAAGAAAGATGTGAATCATAATAGGAAATTTCCTTTGAGATTATCTAGTGTGGCAGTGGAGGGCAATGTTGAGAGTGCCAGTTTGGGGGACACAGATTGAGTTCAAATTCCATCACTTGTGAAATATTGATGGTAGAACTTCAATCATGTCCTTTCATCTTTTTGAGAGTCAATGTACTGTCATGTAGAAAATGGTATAAAGTGGGTTCCTGTAAACCACATATCCACTTGCTTCCATCTCTTTAGTTTCTGTTTTAAATGTATCTACCTTCTCTTCTTCCAAGTATCTGGCACTGGAAATGCTGCTATTTTCTTGGAGTGTAGGCACACTCAGATATTCTCATGCCTCCTGAGCCCCAAACCAGTACTTTGGGGTTTTCAATCTGCAAATTGCAAATGCAAAGCAGATTTCTACTGCATACTCACATACTGCAAAGATTTGCATGCCCCCAGCAGTTCAAGTAGACACTCCTAATGGAATGGAATGGAGACTGGGACTATCACCGATCACTGAAAGCTTTGTTCGCTGGAGACCAGATGAGCTCTGAGGCCAGCAGTTTCTTGGCCCTGGAAAAAGGGGCTTCTCAGGAGAAGGCTGATCCCACTATGGGCATAAGATACCCTGATCCAGAGACCCATGTCAGAACAAAGACAATAGTAGAGCATGAATTACATAGTCATATAATGTGTCCTGGCACAAGTCATAACCCCTCTGGAATACAGTTATTTCATTCTGAAAATGGGGATAATAAGCTCTAATTCACTTATTTCACAGGGAAGCATTATGCCTTAAAAACTGTAGTACTCTGTTTACATCTGTGTTGTTGTTGTTGTTGTTGTTGTTATTGTTATTGTTATTATTATTATATTATTTCAGAAGGTTTAATATACATACCTACCTCTGGAATTTTGAGGTAGCAAAGCCCAAGACCAGGAGAATTGTTTAAATCAAGGTTCAAGCCCTTCTGGGAAATACAGTGAAAGCAACTTTGCAATTGATGGTAAACATTAGACTCTGAGACAAAGAGGACAACAGATGAGTGAATTAGGCAAGGGGACCACATTTCCTCCAGTAGGGTAGCATGCTCATATGGAGGAGGTAGAAAAAAGAAACAATCTTGGTACTCAATCATAAAACCTTAGGTTACACATTTTGTGAAAGATGTTTTGGGGCATAACAAAGGATGGTGCTCTGTCTCTAAGAAGCTTGTTTTGACAAGTTTCTGAAAAAAACATGGATGCTTTTGGGGGGCCTCCAAATAATTGTGATTTCATAAAGAGGGACTTTTTCAAGTTCTAGCCTTGAGAACTGAAGTTCCTTTAGAAAGACATCTTTCTGAGGAGCAGTTGAGCAGGTGCTGTTTTGCAGAATCAGCCTCAGAGCTAGAAACAGAATGATAAATCAATATTGATAGGCTCCAAAGAAACTAAAGGAACAAAACATAAAACAGCCTTATAGGCAGGGCCCAGGAGTGCAGGACCCAGTTCAGGGAGGATTTGAGGAAATAAGAATAAAATTATGTCATAGGCCAGAGTCCAGTGATGGCAGACTAGAGGCAGGATTTGGATGTTTAAACTCTTAGAAACTGGAGCAGACATAAGCTAGAAACCTATAGTCTTCTCCTTTCTCTGCTCCATAGTCCCAGTATCACAGTTCTCTGACTTGACCTTCATCCTCACATTTCTCAGAAGTCTTGTCTCCAGAGGGTCCTGTGAGATAACACTGTTGAGGTGCTGCTATCTAGGCTGGGCCAGCAACTTTAACAGATCCCTCCTTACACCTACCAAGCTTTAGTTACTTTCCATGAAGCTTCTGTGTCTACCCTCTTTGGCTCAGTTGATTGCTGGAGGCTATACCTCTGCCCTCCATTTTACTCCTTTTGCATTTGTCTTGATCCCCATTTATCACTTGACTGCCTCATATCCAGATTCTCCCTTTCTACCCAACACAAGAGTGACATATAGGTAATGTTTCATGTACTGACAAATTAAGCAGCTGTGACTACTTGATACACTATGTCGGAAAGGATTATGTGGCTTTATCTGGCCTTCATGGGAGAGAATTCCATGACTGAGTAGTACTGTATATAATAAGAGTATGAGTTCATGGGAGACTGTGAGTGGTCGTGTGTGGTCTGTATATTTGTTGACTGGGATTAACTCTTTGGATAAATGGTTCGAGAGTGTCCTAGGCTTTGATTTGGGCTTATTTGAAATATTGACTTTTGAATCAATCTCAACTCTCACCCTCATCTTTACTTGTCCCACTCACTTTAGGGCAGCCTATACAAAAATGTACTTGAATACTAAATAAGCTGTTAGGACTCCATGACCCAGCCAGAACCAGAACTTTGGGCTTCTGCCTAGGAAGCAGATGTTGGAAAAGAAGAGATAAAGTGCAAGGTGCAGAGGATAGAAAAGTTACAGCCATTATGTAT
Organism: Carollia perspicillata; assembly: GCA_004027735.1. Lineage (NCBI taxonomy): Eukaryota > Metazoa > Chordata > Mammalia > Chiroptera > Phyllostomidae > Carollia > Carollia perspicillata. Next base: position 30,636 of record PVKM010000401.1, read on the forward strand.
CATATGGTTTCTGTGTACCCAGTCCAGTGTCAGGGCAGGACTGATAGGATAAAGAGAATGCGAAGTTGCCATCTTATATGAAATTTTAAGCTACATGCCCAGGCACAAATACCTATTGGGCTATTATCAGAACTCATCATTCCAACAATATGTTTTTTTTTTTCTTATGAGGCATTCCAGAGGGTAAAGGCTCCTAAGAAATAAAGAATATATTTTACTTTTTTTTTCTTTTTTTACAACAAGGCTTGACAACTCCACCCTCCAGTTTTTCAAACAGGTCCTTAACATTCCTCAGGAAAATTTATGTTCACCAAATGCCCACGAAATGATGTGGATTTCTCTTTATTTTAGCAATGGTGGCCATGCTCAAAGAGCCTTGCCCATAGCTGTATACATTAAGCATTGTATTTATCTGTGAATAACAAAAACTTGATACAGTAGTTTTTTTCAATGTTTAAAAAATCATTTATTGTTTTTTTATTTTTTAAATAAATTTAGATTTTTGTTGTTTTGCAGTTAGGTAAATTCATATACATATACATATATATGTTTATATGTGTAGTTTTTCAAGTACAGTTGTCTCCATTTTTCCTATAAAATTCCTCCCATGCCACCCACCCCTACCTCCCACACGCCCTCACCTCCAACCCTTGATCCTACCCACCTTTGGCTTTGTCCATAGGTCCTTTATACATGTTCCTTGATGATTTTCCCCTTTTTTCCCCATTATCCCCTTCCTCCTCCCCTCTGGTTACTGTCAGTTTGTTCTTTATTTCAATGTCTTTGCTTATATTTTGCTTGCTTGTTTGTTTTGTTGATTAGGTTATACTTATGAAGTCATATGGTATTTGTCTTTTACTGCTTGGCTTATTTCACTTAGCACAATGCTCTCCAGATCCATCCATGTTGTCATGAAGGGTAGGAGTTCCTTTTTTCTTTCTGCTGCCTAGTATTCCATTGTGTAAATGTACCATCGTTTTTTTATCCACTCCTTTACTGATGGGAACTTAGGTTGATTATGGCACTTGGCTATTGTAAATTGTGCTGTTACGAACATTGGGGTGCATAGGTTCTTTTGAACTAATGTTGCAGGATTCTTAGGGTATAGTCCCAACAGTAGAACTGCCAGGTCAAAAGGCTGTTCAATTTTTAGTTTTTTGAGGAAATTCCATACTGTTTTCCACAGTGGCTGCCCCAGTCGGCATTCCCACCAACAGTGCACTAGGGTTCCCTTTCTCCACATCCTCACCAGCACTTGTTTGTTGAGTTGTTATGATGGCCATTCTGACTGATGTGAAGTGGTATCTCATTGTGGTTTTGCATTTCTCTGATGGCTAGTGATGCTGAACATTCTTTCATATGTCTCTGAGTCCTCTGTATGTCCTCCTTGGAGAAGTGTTTGTTCAGGTCCATTGCCCATTTGTCAACTGGATTGCTTGTCTTCCTGGAGTGGAGTTGGTTGAGTCCTTTATATATTTTAGAGATCAAACCCTTGTCCAAGATATCATTGGCAAATATGTTTTCCCATATGATTGGTTCTCTTTTCATTTTGCCAATGTTTTCTTTAGCTATGCAGAAGCTTTTTAATTAGATGCAGTCCCAATTGTTTGGTCTTTCCTCTATTTCCCTTTCCTTAGAGGATATATTGGCAAAAATATTGCTGAGTGGGATACCAGAAATTTTACTGCCTATGTCTTCCTCTATGACTTTTATGGTGTCATGGCTGGTGTTTAAGTCTTTTATTCATTTTGAATTTTTTCTGGTGTATGGTATAAATTGGTGCTTGAGCTTCATTTTCTTTTGCATGTACCATTCCAGTTCTCCCAATATCATTTATTGAAGAGGGTATTTTTATCCATTTTCTGCTCCTGCCTACTTTGTTGAATATTAATTGACCATAGAGATATGGATTTATTTTGGGGCTTTCTATTCTGTTCCATTGATCTATGTGTCTGTTGTTATGTCAGTACCAGGCTGTTTTGATTACAGCGGCCTTGTAAAATAGTTTGATATCAGGTATTGTGATCCTATCTTGTCCTTTTTTCTCAAAATTGCTCAAGCTGTTCAGGGTCATTTTTGGTTCCATATAAATTTTTGATATATTTGTTTTAAATCTGTGAAGTATGTCATTGTTATTTTAATAGGTATTGCATTGAATCTTTAGGTTGCTTTCGGTAGTATGGACATTTTAATGATATTAATTCTTCCCATCCATGAACACAGTATATTCTTCCATTTATTTGTTTCTTCCTTGATTTCTTTTCTCAGTGTTCTGTTGTTTTCTGAGTACAAGTCTTTTACCTCTTTGGTTAAGCTTATTCCTAGGTACTTTCTTTTCTTGTTGCTATAGTAGCTGGGAATATTTCCCCCAGTTTCTGCTTCTGATATTTCATTATTGATATATACAAATGCCTTTGATTTCTGAATATTAACTTTGTATCCCACTATTTTGCCAGTTTAACTTATTAGATTGAGTAGTTTTTTGGTGGAATCTATAGAGTTTTCTATGAACACTATCATGTTGTCTGCAAACAATGACAGTTTTGCTTCCTCCTTTCCAATTTGATTGCCTTTTATTTCTTTTTCTTGTCCAATTGCTGTGGCTAGAACTTCCAATACTATGTTGAATAGAAGGGGTGAAAGTGGAAACCCTTGTCTTGTTCCTTATCTTAGGGGGAATGTTTTAGTTTTTGCCCATTGAGTATAATGTCGGCTGTAAGTTTTTCATATATGCCTTTTATTATGTATATATAGTCATGCACTGCATAACAAAGTTACAGTCTGTATATTCAATAGTGGCATACCATATAGTTTGCATGTATAGTAGGCTATACTATGTAGGTTGGTGTAAGTATACTCTGTGTTCACACAATGACAAAATCACCTAACATCACATTTCTCAGAAAGTATCCTTATTGTTAAGCAGTGCATGACTGTATATGCAAATAATGAGTAAATTATTTTAGTATCATTTGTTCAGTAACCTATACTTTCCCTATTGATTTGAGAAGCTGCTTTATGAGAGAGGGCTCCCCAGTCTCTCCCTCTGAAGTTACAACAATTTGAATAGCTATAATTCAACAAAAAATTCTCTGCTGAACACACAAACATGTCTGAGAGATCTATACATTGAAACATGTCAAGGCAGGTGAGTTAAAGCAAGTGGGGGAGGAAGAGGAGAACATAAAATGGGTGCCCCAAATGCATCTGGGAGCTCACTGTGGGTATTAGAATAGGGGAGAAATCAGCTTGCCATCTGTATTCATTGTAGCCTAGAGGAGCAAATAGATATAGTGAGGTGAATATTCATGTTGAAGTGGTTGATATGTGCTGTAGCTTAACCCAGTAACCTGAGCAGAGACAAGGCACAGAGGTGTAGCCACTGCTCTCTGGTGGCTGCCATTGTCAGGCAGAAAAACAAAGCCATGTATCCTGGCTACCTCCCTTCATCCTCCCAAGGCTAGTTTCCCTATGCCCTTCCAGAGGTAGCAGCAAGACCCTGAAGAAGTGGTAGCAGTGAGTGTCAGGCTACACAGCACATTAATTGTAGCCCTGAAAACTAGAGAGATAGAAGAACTTTTCCCTGAGTGGCAGGTGCATGCTGTGGCTGATCGTAGTGACAAGGGTGGAGATAAGAGGTGAGGCAGCTGAGGTCTGGCAGTCACCATTACTGAAAAGAGAACAAAGCCACAAACTCACCAGCCAGCCTCTCCCAGCTCACCTCACCACCACCAATCGTGGTTGCACTGCCAGTGGCTTCTGGTTGCAGGGGACTGCGCTGGGATTTCCCAGGCTGAGAACTGCCTCTCCCACCATATTTCCCCACAACAGCGGTGTCCTAAGACCAAGGTAACCTGGTTACAGAGGAGATGCCAATGACCCCAGAGAATATTAGACACTTTTTACCACCCTGCAGAGATCTCACAAGTCAGAGCAGTGAAAGAGAAACTGAAAAACTTGTGATTCAATGCCACCTGCTGGAAAAAAAAAGAAAAACTTCTTATCAACCTCCTAAATAAAAAAGTGGCATTTTTATAAAACAGCAAATTCATTCCCACAGATGTCTAGGTAAAGAAGAAATCCATCAAATATCATGAATAAGTAAGCTAACAAGGCAGGTCAGACAGAAAATTACAAATCTCCAGAGAATAAACTTAAAGACATTGACATATGTGATTTAAATGACACAAAATTCAAGATTGCACTTCTGGAAAAACTCAACAAGACACAAGAACACAGATAGGTAGTTTAATGAACTAAGAAACAGAATTAGCAAACAAAAGGAATAAAAATAAAAATTCTGGAGATGAAAACTCAATGAAAGAGATGAAAATGAATTAGTGAGCTTGAAAAATAAAGGTGACTGAAGAGAAAAAAGGATTTAGTGATATTGAAGATAGAAATCTAGAATTACATACATGGAAGAGGAGAGAGACTTGAGAGTGAAAAAAAAGAACTCCACAAATACTATCTGACTCCATCAGAAAGAGCAATATAAGAATAATAAGCATACCAGAAGGAGAAGAGAGGGAGAAGGGAACAAAGAGCCCATTCAAAAAAATAATTGATGAGATCTTTCCAAACCTATGGAAAAAGCTAGACCCCTGAATCCAAGAAGCAAATAGAACACCTAATTTTCTCAATCCTAAAAGCTCTTCTCTACAGCACATGTTATTAAAACTGTCAAAAATTAATGACAAAGAATGAATATTCAAGGAAGCCAGGGAAAATAAGATGTTAATCTCTAAAGGAAATCCCATTATATTATTATTGGATTTTTCAGCCCAAAACCTACAAGCTAGGAGAGAATGGAATCCAATATTCAAACTATTGAAAGAAATAAATTACCAGCCAAAAATAATATACCCAGCAAAATTACCCTTTAGATATGAAGAAGAAATAAAGACTTTTCTAGACATATGGAAGCTGAGGGAATTTACTACCCCAATACCTCATTATAGGAAACACTGAAGGGGGTTATTCTACCTGAAATGAAAGACAAAAGGATACAAAACTATGAGTAAAATACTAACATACAGAAAGTGGCAGGATGTTACAACCCTTTTTCAGAATAGAGTATTATACACTTAAATATAACATAAGGTTAAAGAAGGTAAAAACTTAAGAAAAAAGAAGACAATAGTCATTGCAATTCAGAAATAAACTCACAGCATCAATAGGGATAATTTGTGATAAAAATATAATAGGGGATGGAGTAAAGGCCTGAATTTGCAAAGAGAAATGGAGATAAGACATATTAAGAAAAATGACTACTGTATGTATAAAACTTTCTTTTGCATAAACCTAATGGTAACCACACCAAAAAACATCCAGAACTATGACACATAACACACACAAAAAAGAAGAAATAGAAGGAAAATAATCGTAGACTATCAAGAAAATAAAACAATAGGCAGAAACATAAAGGAAAATAAACAATGGAGACACAGAACTACCAGAAAACAAAAGATGGAATGGTTATAGGAAATCCTCATACATCAATAGTCACCTTAAGTGTAAATGGACTAAACTCACCAATAAAAATATGCAGAGTAGCCCTGGTCAGTGTTGGTCAGTTGATTGGAGCATTTTCCATAGAATGAAAGGTCATTTGTTTGATTCCTGATCAGGGTACATACCCAGGTTGCTGGTTCAATCCCCTCTCAGGATACATGTGAGAAGGCAACAGATTAAATGTTTCTCTCTCACATCAATGTTTCTCTCTCTCTCTTTCTCTTCCTCCCCTCTCTACCTTCCTCTCTCTCTAAAAACAATGAAAAAATGTCCTCAAATGAGAATTTTAAAAAATTTAGAGAGTAGCATATTGGATCAAAAAGCAAAACCCAACCATATACTGCCTTCATGAGATATATCTCAGTTGTAAGGAAAAATGTAACAGGGTGGAAAATGACTCTACAAGAAAATGGCATCCTAAGAAAAGTGAGTGTGACCATATTTACATGTGACAAAATATATTTCAAGGTAAAAAAGGTAACAAGAGATAAAAATAGGTATTTTACAATGATAAAGGGGTAAATACATCAAGAAGACATAGCAATTCTTAATATATATATTTATCCAATTAGGGAGTGCAGAAATATATAAAGAAACTACTAACAGAAAGAAAGAGAGAAACTGATAAAAACACAATTATTCTAAGGGACCTAAATATCCCATTGACAGCTATGAATAGATTTTCCAAACAGAAATTGAATAAATAAATGTCTGCCTTTAATGACACATTAGATCAAATGAACATAATCTACATTTACAGACTCTCATCTCAGAACAGCATATTATACATTCTTCTCTAGTGTACATAGAGCATTCCTAAGAATAGACCATCAGTTGAGACAAAAAATCAACTCCCAAAAGTGGAAAAACCACAAATATATGGAGATTAAAAAACATGTTACTAAAAAACAACTGGATCAAAGAAGAAATAAAAGGATAGACCAAAAGAAACATAAAGGCAAGAGAGAATGACAATACAACATATTAAAACTTCTGGGATGCAGCAAGAGAAATAATAAGAGGGAAGTTTATATCATTATGGGCTTGAGAAACAAGAAAAATCCCAAATAAACATTACATCTTAAAGAGCTATAAAAAGAAAAAATACAGCCAAAAGTTAGTAGTAGAAAGGAAATAATAAAAACCAGAGCACAATTAAGTGAAATAGAGAAGAAAAAGACAATATAAAAATTAATGCAACAGAGAGCTGGTTCTTTGACAAGATAAATAAAATTGACAAATCTCTGGCTAGATTCACTAAGGAAAAATAGAAAAGACTCAAATAAACAAAATCAGATATAAAAAAGGAGAAGTTAGGAGAAACACCACATAAATACAAAGAATCATATAAGAATACTATCATTTTTTTTTTAGGTATCTCCATATGCCTTTCCATAGTGGCTGCACCAGTCTGCATTCCCACCAACAGTGCAAAAGGGTTCCTCTTTCTCCACAACCTTGCCAGCACTTGTTGTTTGTTGATTTATTTATGATGGCCATTTGACAGGTGTGAGATTATATCTCATTGTGGTTTTAATTTGCATGTCTCTGATGATTAGTGATGTCGAGCATCTTTTCATATGTCTCTTGGCCATCTGTATGTCTTCTTTGGAGAAGGATCCATCTGTATGTCTTCTGTATGTCTTCTGTATGTCGAGCATCTTTTCATATGTCTCTTGGCCATCTGTATGTCTTCTTTGGAGAAGGATCTATTTAGGTCCTTTGCCCATTTTTAATTGGGTGGGGTTTTTTGGGTGTTGAGTTTGGTAAGTTCTTTATAAATTTTGGATATTAACCATTTACCAGATGTATTAGCAAATATATTCTCTTATTCTGTGGTTTGCCTTTTTATTTTGTTGATGAGTTCTTTGCCTTTTGATCCAGCTATTGCACTTCTGGGGATTTATCTGAAGGAACCCAAAACACTAATTCAGAAGAACATAAGCACCCCTATGTTCATTGTAGTATTATTTACAATCACCAAGGTATGGAAGCAGCCCAAGTGTGGATCAGTAGATGAGTGGATAAAACAACTATGGGGCATTTACAGAATGGAGTACTACTTGGCTGTAAAAAAGAAGGAAATCTTACCTTTTGCAACAGTATGGGTGGACCTGGAACAATTATGCTAAGTGAAATAAGCCAGTCAGAGAAAGGCAAATACCATATGATCTCACTCATATGTAAATGTAATGAACAAACTGAATTAACAAGCAAAATAGAGACAGAATCATAGATGGAGAGCAGGATGACAGATGGAGGGGGAGATTAGGGGGAGATTTTTGCTCAATCCATAGATGGACTCATGGATATGGATAGCAGGGTGGTGATTGCTAGGGGGGATATAAGGGAACTAAATGGTATGGGAAATATAATAGAGATTAAATTTAAAAGAATACTATGTAAAATATATGTCACAAAATTCAATAACTGAGAAGAAATGGACAAATTATTAGAAATATGTGACCTTCCTAGACTGAATGATAAATAAATGGAAACCTAAATAGACTGATCCACACTGAAGAAACTGAAACAACTATCAACAACCTCCCAAAAGTAACAATAATTAATACCTAATCTTCTAAAACTCTTCCAAAAAATAGAATATGAGGCAATACTTCCTAACAAATCTTATGAGGCCCTGGTACCAAAACTTGCCAAGAAAAACACAATAAATTCAACTAAAAAAGTATAAAACACAAAAAGAAAAATACAGAAGAGTATCTCTGATTGATCAATACAAATGCAAACATCCTAAACAAAAGACTAGCAAATTGAATACAACAATACATTAAAAAGATAATACATCATGATCAAGTGGGGCTAATTCCAGAGGTATTAGGAGTTCAATATACACAAATCAATCAATGTAATATACCACATTAGCAAAACAAAGGGTCAAAATCATATGATCATATCAATAGAGTGGTAAATACACAGTGAAATACACAGATGAGGTATTATAGAATTGTACAGTTGAAATCTATAGAACTGTATAAACCAATGTCACCCCGGTAAATTAAATTAATTTTTTTTAGCATTGTCCTTTTAGATTTTAAAATATGTTTTATTGTTTATGATATTACAGTTGTCCCAATTTCCCTACTTTGACTCACATTTATTAAACATCTTTCATATGCCAGACTAGTCCTATGTGTAAAAATTTTCACATACACTCCTCTGCAAGTTGCCTATCCCTCTATCCATTCTCCACTTCTTACAGAATTATGATTTTGTTTGGATCAACAGTTTACCCACTTAAAATGCTCTCTTACCAGACTCCCTGCAGCCAATGTGAGTTGTGGCCAATGAAATACAAGGTGGGGCAAAAGTAGATTGAAAGTAGTGAGTACCTGAAACACAGAGTTTATTCTTGTATTATTATTTATTTATTATTGTACTATTTTCCATACAAACAACTGTAAACCTAATCTTGGTCCACTTTGCATAAGGAAAAGTTTTCTGGTTGGTCTAGTCTGCATAAGGAAAAGTTTTCTTGAATGAAAATATTTTTTTCCCTTATGAAAATGGATGGGATCCATTGGCATGCACCCTTTGCCTTTTGCCCTTCTCTCTTTCCTGCTTAAAAGGTGATGCCAACTTGAGAGCACAAGGAAGAGAGATACATGCTTAGGATGATAGATCTAAAAAGCACAAAAAATCTGATCATTAATGACCATGGAACCCCTGTCCCACTTCTCTGTAGTATACTTGCAGGCTTTTGGTTTGGGACATAAAAAGTCCCTATTTATTTGTCACTTTAGTTGCATTTCTTTCACAGAACTCGACACAATCCTAACTGATAACATCATCTCAAATTTTTCAACAACACTGTGGGGAAGGTCTTATTTTTCTATTGGACAGTAGAGGGAACAGATGCTCAGAAATATTAAGAGATTTGTCTGTCACACGGCTTATAAGTGGCAGAGCTTGGATCCAAATCTAGATTTGTCTGACTCAAGTTCCTGTTCTCTTTCTTATATTCCATCATGTGCCAGCTTCCTTACATAATATCTTGCTTACTGGGAAGAGAGGAATTGTGTGTGTGTGTGTGTGTGTGTGTGTGTGTGTGTGTGTGTGAGAGAGAGAGAGAGAGAGAGAGAGAGAGAGAGAGAGAGAGAGAGAGAGAGAGAGACTTAGAATCTTTTGAGAGAAGAATCACTCGTACTTATTATTCATTTTCTAGGTTCCTGATGGTATGTGGGTCATATTCAAATAAGATAGTTATATAGGAAGAGACCAGAAAACCTTGTTCCTACCTTTTGGGAATCTTTTGGTCTGAGATAAATAATCCTGTTCTAAGCATTTCTCTATTCTCACAACTTTGTTAGAGCCACTTATTTCCACTTAGTTATAACATTAATTCATTTACTTATTTATTTTCCAGGTACCTTCTCTGGGACAGGCATACTAGAAATAGAACTGGATTACAAGTTTGAAGATCTGAATCCTAGTACTGGTACCACTGCTAACTTAATGTATGAGTTTCAGATCTCAGTCTCTTCATTTATATAAGGGGATACATTAGAATAGTCTCCAAGGAAACTTACAGCCCTGACTGGCCAGCATCCTTTGGTTGGAAAGGTATTTTAAGGTCAGATCATAATGGAACCTGAATATGTATTATAATGTGTCGACTTTCCCAACAGGCAATATTCACCTGGAGACATTTTTGAGGGTACACTGGAGTAATACTTCTGTTTTAAACTGCAGCTTTCTAGTTTCCTAATTGTGTGATTGTTGGAAAGTCCTTAAGCCTCTCTATATGTCAGTTTCTATAAAGGAGAAACAACAAGTGTACCTATGGTATAGTGTTCTTAGTAGGGTTAATGATAAATGAACATAACAAAATTCACAGAATAGTAGCTGTGAAATAGAACATGATTAATCCATGGCAACCATGATTCGTATTATTATGCCTTCCTTTTGCCTTCTGGATATGTCCTCCATTTTCTAATCAGGTTATTGGGCCTTCCATTTTCTTTTCCTTTACTTGATGCAAAGGACATATTCTTCCTTCTAAAAAAGAAAACTGCCTGAGAGGAAGATAAGGCAGATGTTGGTTAAGAAGTCTTGGTTGGTATTAAAAACACCTTCCATTCCCACAGAATAATATTGATAGCTGATTGTGCCCCTTCTTCAGGCTCTCTCCCATGGGTACATGGAACATGGGTAAAAGGAAGAGTGGATGGGCTTGGAAGCCAGCCTGAACTGAGTATTGCTGCAGCAGCTTCTCTCTGGCTAGGCTTGTTGCCTATGGACAGTGGCTTCTGCAGCTCACTTGAAGATGGCCACTTAGCACATAATCGTTTTGTGTTAAATGACTTTTAACTTTTATTTACATAAGTTTTCCAGGATTTTATTATGCAAAATTACATCAAATGACTAGAACCAAAATCACAGACCTAACTTCCCACTTAATATGTATGCTTTATGTAGCATACTTTGGTCATGTCAAATTGTAAGAGAATGTTTACATTTCTTCTGTAAAATATGTATTGTGTGCTACCTATATACCAGAAAGTATTGTTTCATATGTGATGTCCAAGATTACAAAGCCATTATACTCCTGAATATAAGGTCAGATAAACTATCAAATGTACTCTATACAAATTAGTTTCAGATATTTTAACAAATGAAACAAAAAGGAATTTTTATGGAGCTCATTCTTTAGCTGATGCTGCCAACATCTCCAATAAAAATGGAGAGAATGCATGTGAAGATAAGATAATTATAACTGGTGAGACAATAAATTTATCCATTGAAATTTTAACCAGAACATGTTACATCAGGAAGTCTAGCAAAGGCAAAAAGAAATATAAGGAAGAAGCAAATGATGAATGATACTTACAATATCCAACAGCAATAACTATAATGAACCTAAGAAAGTTTCTCAAAAACAAAATATACATAACTAATACTTTCCAGATTGATGTTATGTATAGGGAAGAGTCTTAAAAGAATGAATATACACTAACAGAAGTTGTTTACATTGTTATCTGGAAAAGGAGTGAACCTCTATATTCCTTTAAAATATAGACTATTCTGGATGCGGTCTGCTAATATTTTGTTGAGGATTTTAGCAGCTATGTTCATCAAGGGTATTGGTCTATATTTTTTCTTTGTAGTGTCTTTATCTGGTTTTGGAATAAGGATAATTCTGGCCTTGTAAAAAGAGCTTGGATGTCTTCCCTCCTCTTGAATTTTTTGGATTAGTTTGAGAAAGATAAGTGTTAGTTTTTCCAATGTTTGGTAAAACCTGCCTGAGAAGCCATTTGGTTCAGTACTTTTGTTTGCTGGAGGATTTTTGATAACTGCTTCAATTTCTTTAGTTGTAATTGGTCTTACTTTTTGTGGCAGCATGGATGGACCTAGAGACTGTTATGCTAAGTTAAATCAGCCAGTCGTAGAAAGACAAATACCATATAATATCACTTCTGTGTGGAATCTAATAAACAAAATAAACTGATGAACAAAATAGAAACAGAGGCATGGATACATACAGCAGACTGACAGCCATCAGAGGGGAGGCGTTTGGGGAACTGGATGAAAGAAGGTGAAGGGATTAAGCAATACATATTATATATATATATAATCTGTGGCTATGTATTACATATATAGTGTATATAATACACAGCCACAGATAATAGAGTGGTGATAACCAGAGGGAAAGGGGGTGAGGAGTAGGTGGAGGTGGGCAAAACAAGAGAGAAAGAAGGATGGAAAGAGTTTGCTTGGAGCTATGGGAACATGATTCACTGTGCAGATGGTGTTTTATTGAGTTGTACACTTGAACCCTGCATGGTTTGGCAAAACAATGTCACCCCAATATATTCAGTAAAAAATAAAATGAAATAAAACAGAGTTTGGCAATTCCAAAAATTCAAGAGGAGAAAAGACTCCCAAGCTCATTTTATAAAACCAGCATTATCCTAATTCCAAAATCAGATAAAGACACTACAAAGAAAGAAAATTATAAGCCAGTATCCCTGCTGAACACAGACATAAAAAATCAGCAACAAAATTTTTGGAAACCAAATTTAGCGATATACTAAAAGAATCATATACCACGATCAACTGAGATTTATTTCTGGATGCAAGGTTGGTTCAATATCCACTAATAAACTATAATACACAACATAAATACAATGAAGGATAAAAATTGTATGATCATGCTAATATATGCACTAAAAACATTTGACACAATCCAGCACTCATTTATGATTAAAAAAAAAATCTCAGCCAAGTGAGAATAGAGGGGATAAATCTCAACAAAATAAAGGCCACATAGAACAAACCTACACCTAACTTCATACTCAATGAGGAAAAAACAAAGGGTTTCTATTAAGATCAAGAACAAGACAAAGAGGTCCACTTTGACCACTCTTACTCAACATAGTACAGAAAGTTGTAGCCATAGCAATTAGTCAAGAACAAGAAATGGGCCCTGGCTGGTGTGGCTCAGTGGACTGAGCACGGTCCTGTGAACCAAACACTCACCGCTTAGATTCCCAGTCACGTCACATGCCTCGGTTGCAGGCCAGGTCCCCAGTAGGGGGTGCATGAGAAACAATGACACATTAATGTTTCTCTCCCTCTCTTTCCCCCTCCCTTCCCCTCTGTCTAAAAATAAATAAATTAAAAATTTAAAAAAGAAATAAAGCACCCAAAGAAGAAAGAAATAAGACTGTAATTTTTTGCAAATGACATGATACATTATACAGAAACTCTAAATATCTCCTCCTAAAACCACTAGGACTGATAAATAAAATTAGTAATGTAGCAGCATACAAAATAAATAATCAGAAATCAGTTGCATTTTCATAGAACAAGTAATCTAAAAATTTATATGGGACCACAAAGACCACAAATAGTCAAAACAATCTTGAGAAAGAAGAATAAAGTTGGAGATATCACACTACCTGAAATCAAACTATACTACAAGATGAGAGTAATTAAAAGAGCATGGTACTGCCATAAAGAGAGACATACAATTTAATGGAACAAAATGGAGCTCTCAGGAAAAAATGCCTTTATAGTCAATTAATAATTAACACAGAAGGCAAAAACATACAATGGGTTAAAGGCAGTTTATTGAATAAATGGTGCTGGGAAAAGTGGTCAGATATTTGCAAAAAAATAAAATAAACTAGACCACTTCATTACAGAATATAGAAGAACATACTAAAAGTGGATTAAAGACTTTAATGTGAGACTCAAAAAATAAAAATAGTAAAAGAAAACATAGGCAGAAAAATTTTGGGCATTTCTCATAGCAATATTTTTTCTGACATGTCTCTTCAGAAAAGGGAAACAAAATATAAACAAATGGGATTACATTAAACTGAAGTTTTTGCACAGCAAAATAAACCATCAACAAAACAAAGAGATACTGAAGAACATATTCTCCAATAATACATCCAAAAAAACCCAGTTAGTATTCAAGAGTTTTAAAGAATTCAGACAACACCATAAAACCACAATCCAATTAAAAAATGGGCAGAGGACTTGAATAGATAGTTCTCCAAAGAGAACATATAGATGGCCAATAGACACATGAAAATATGTTCAATGTTACTAATCATCAGAGAAAGGCAAATTAAAATCACAATGAGATATCATCTCACACCTGTCATAATGGCTATCATCAATAGATCAACAAGGAATCAAAAAACTCCCATCACACAAAACCCATGGACTGGACAGTTTCACAGGAGAATTTTATAAAACATTTAAGGAAGAGCTAAGCCCTATACTTCTCCGACTATTCCAAAAAAATCCAAGAAGAGGGAAGACTCACAAACTCTTTTTATGAAGCCATCATTATCTTAATTCCCAAACGAGACAAAGACACAACAAAGAAGAAAACTACAGGCCAATATCACTGATGAACATAGACACTAAAATCCTCAACAAAGTACTGGCAAACCGCATCCAGCAATACTTCAAAAAGATCATACACCATGATCAAGTGGGATTCATTCCAGGGGTGCAAGGATAGTATAATATTCACAAACCAATACATGTAATGCATCACATAAAGAAAAGAAAAGACAAAAATCATATAATCATATCAGTAGATGCATAAAAAGCATTTGATAAGGTACCGTACTCATTTGTGATAAAAATGCTCAGCAAAGTGGGAGTAGAGGGAGCATACCTCAACATAATAAAGGCCATATATGAGAGACCTACAGCCGACATCATAGTCCATGAACAAAAACTAAAAGCTTTCCCACTAAGATCAGGGATAAGACAAGGATGTCTGCTTTCACCACTTCTATTCAACATAGTATTGGAAGTTCTAGCCACAGCAATTGGATAAGAAAAAGAAATAAAAGGCATTCAAATTGGAAAGGAGGAAGTAAAACTGTCACTGTTTGCAGATGACATGATATAGAAAACCCTATATATATATCATGCAGATGAGATGATATAGATGACATAGAAAACCCTATAGACTCCACCAAAATACTGCTCAACCTAAGAATTGAATTTGTCAGAACAGCAGGATACAAAGTCAATATGCAGAAATGAAAGGCATTTTTGTACACCAACAATGAAATATCAGAAACAGAAATTTGGAAAAAAATCCCATTTGCTATAGCAACAAGAAAAATAAAGTACCTAGGAATAAACCTAACCTGTACTTGAAAAATACACAACACTTAAAAAAGAAATAAAGGAAAACACAAATAAATGGAAGCATGTACCATGTTCATGGATTGGGGAAATTAACATCGTCAAAATGTCTATACTACCCAAAGCAATTCATACATTCAATGCAATCCCTATTAAAATGGCAATGATATATTTCACAGATATAGAACAAACATTTCAAAAATTTATATGGAACCATAAATAACCCCGAATAGCTTCAGCAATTCCGAGAAAGAAGAAAAAACTAGGGATTACAATGCTTGATATCAAACTATATTACAAGGCCACTGTAATCAAAACAGTCTGGTAGTGGCATAAGAACTGACACACAGACCAATGCAACAGAATGGAGAGCCCAGAAATAAATCCAAGTCTCTATGATCAATTAATATTTGACAAAGGGGGCAGAAGCATAAAATGAAGTGAAAATAGCCTCTTCAAAAAATGGTGTTGGAAGATCTGGACAGGTATATGCCAAAAAAAAAAAAGAAAGAAAGAAACATGATCACCAACTTACACCATACAGAAAAGTAAACTCAAGATAGATAAAATAGTTAAATATAAGTCATGACACCATAAAAATCCTAGAGGAGAACATAGTCAGGAATATCTCAGATATTCCATGTGGCAATATTTTCACTGATATACCCCCTAGAGCAAGGGACATAAAGAAAAGAAAAAAACAAGTGGGAACACATCAAATTAAAATGCTTCTGCTGAGCTTAAGAAAACCTCAGCAAAATGAAAAGGGAACCAACTGTATGGGAAAATATATTTGCAATGATACCTCAGTCAAGGGTTTGATCTCCAAAATATATAAAGAACTCAACCAACTCCACTCCAGGAAGACAATCCAATTGAAAAATGTGTGAAGGTCCTGATCAGACACTTCTACAAAGAGGACATACAGAGGACTGAGAGACATGAAATGATGCTCAGCATCACTAGCTGTCAGAAAGATACAAATTAAAACCACAATGAGATACCACTCATTGTGTATCAGTCAGATACACAGTACCAGTCAGAATCGCCATCATAACCAAATGAACAAACAACAAGTGCTGATGAGGTTGTGGAGAAAAGGGAACCCTAGTACACTGTTGGTGGGAATGCAGATTGGTGCATCCACTGTGGAAAACTGTATGGAATTTCCTCAGAAAACTAAAAATGGAACTGCCTTTTGACCTGGCAGTTCCAGTGCTGGGATTATATCCTAAGAACCCTAAAACACCAATCCATAATAACCTATACACCCCAATGTACAGAGCATTGCAATTTACAATTGCCAAGTGATGGAAGCAACCTAAGTGCCCATCAGTCAATGAGCACATCAAAAAATTGTGGTACATTTATACAATGGAATACTACACAGCAGAAAGAAAAGGAATCCCTACCCTTTGAACATGGATGGAAATGGAGAGCATTATGCTAAGTGAAATAAGCCAGGCAGTGAAAGACAAATACCATATGATCTCACCTATAAGTGGAACATAATCAAC
Source organism: Carollia perspicillata (assembly GCA_004027735.1). Taxonomy (NCBI): domain Eukaryota; kingdom Metazoa; phylum Chordata; class Mammalia; order Chiroptera; family Phyllostomidae; genus Carollia; species Carollia perspicillata. The sequence continues at coordinate 47,309 of PVKM010000401.1, forward strand.
AAAACGAACAAACAAGCAAAATATAACCAGAGACATTGAAATAAAGAACAAACTGACAGTAACCAGAGGGAAGGAAGGAGAGTGATAACAAGGGAAAGAAGGGGAACAGTCTTCAAGGAACATGTATAAGGAACCCATGGACAAAGCCAAAGGTGGGTAGGATTAAGGGTGGGAGGTGGAGGTCGGTGGGGCAGGGTAAAGTTGTGGTGGGAAAATGGAGACAACAACAATGGCAGAAGAAAAAAAAAATATATATATATAGAAAATGGAATACACCTTCTCTGCAATGTCTGAAAATAAAATTTCTTTGTGATCTTCTACAGGTATTAATTTTTAAATACAGCAAACATGATTTTAAAATATGAATAACTACAACACTTTTTAACTTATGTTTTGTTTTGGCCAAACTTTGTGTGTTCATCACCTGTAAGTTATTTGTCAGGGAACTTATTCAATGTGAATATTGTTTCAAATTTGCATGGGAAAGCCGTAGTTAAATATCTCATTGTCACCAGTGTAAAAGAAGCACAATTCTATCATTTCATCTTTTTATAGTCTTTAAATCATTACATTTGTAACTTTTAAAAAACAGAACAGGGAACATCCTAGATTTTGCCAGAGAAGAGTTCCAAAAGACAGAAATGTAGGAGCAAAGGCACAGCTTGTATCAGATGCCCATATTTTATCTACTCAGTTTTGCTTTCCCTCAAAGGCTCTGGTTCACACTGTTACCCCTTGTAAGGGAACAGCCTTCCTGATATAATCAGAACAAAAAACTTCCACGTTTGGACAAAGAGGAGCCTGGAGAGAAAGGCCTTCAGGAGCCAAGTAGTGGCTGCCCACAAGTCACCCCTCAGAATCACCTCTTCCTCAGTGCCCCACTATTCTTCAAACTCCAGCTCAAGACTGTATGTAAACTACAACAATTTGAGATTGCATTTGACCACAATTAGTAAAAGCAAGCAAACACATAAACAACTCCAGAGATTTAAACAAGTAAGGGGTTTATTTTTTTTGAATAACAACAAATCAAGAGTTAGAGTCCAAGACCAGCTGGATATCCAGACCACTATGTCTTCGTGCTCTACCATTCTTACTCATGGTATCATCCTCAAGGTATAGGAGTCTATCTACAAGAGAGTTAGTTTCTGTAGCATCATGTATCATGTCTGTATTGAGGGAAGAAAGGACAGGAAAAAGCAAACATTATGTGTCCACTGAGTCTACCTCCTACAAAACTATGTCATCTCTCCACCTCTCTGAGAGGTGAAGGAAGCTGAGAGATGTAGTTTTGTTTTGTTCTGTTTTCAAGCCAGACTCACTCTGTCACCCCAAATCAGAATTCTTTTAGGAAGAAGGGGAGAACTGATATTGAGTAAGGACAAACAGTGTCTGCCAAACACTTCTTCTGCTTCTTTGTAGCACAAATGAAAGTGGCTCCTATTATACTCAGAAACACACACACACACACATACACACACACACACACACACACACACAAATAATAGCTAGTGGAAAAAGAAAAAAAGCAGAAAGGATGATGAAAAAAGAAAACCTTAGTGCTGTTTCATTTCCAAAGCACAGCTTTGTGGCCAGAAAACGAATATCCTAACTGAGGCAACACATTGGTGCATTGCTGGCACCACTGGTCAGGAAACATCTCTGTTCTCCCAGCTCCCTTCCAAATCTCAAATACCACCTCTCTTGCACCTCACAAGCTCTTTCCAAATCAAGCCCAAATACACCAGTTACCTGGGGCTCAGTCTCCTCAGCTACTTTCTATCTTGCCTCATTCTTAGCCCATTGGCTAGGTTTGGATAACAAGGGTGTCAGCAGTAGTGTGAGAAAATGGAGATTATAGGCCTTTCCCCCCCCTTTTCTGGATATTGCATAAGTGTTCTGGATTTGGGAGCCAGTCTGGGAGTTGACAATACTGTATTACATAAAGATGAATAAATGAGGTATTCCAAATAGACCTGAATTTGTGCCTGAGAGTTATACCTAATGCAAATGCCTCCTTCATTCTAATGGCTTCTTGATGTATCTTCACATGACCCTTTGATTATAATCTGTCCAGCCTGCTTCTTGCTATTTTCATTCTCTCCGTCCTCACTCCTTCAACCTTACATGCTAGTCAAGATGTTTCCCACCAGCATCTGAAAGAGGCAATATAATGCAGTAGTTAAGAGCTCCAGCTCTAAAATCCAATAGCCTTTCTTATTATATAGTTAAAATAGCGTTGGATAAGTCATTTTTACCTCTCTGCCAATATTACCTACTTCATATGGTTTGTTAGGATTAAATGAGTTAGTGCATAAAGCATCTGACACATGGTAGGTACTCAATAAATGTTTGCTACTATAATTTGACCATGAGCTTTTGATATGGCAGTCCCTTTGCCTGGAGCACCTGTTCCCATTTTGTCAGCAAACTCTCATTCATCTTTCCAAAATCACTCAAAAATTATCTCTTTTGTGTTGCTTGAGTCCCTTAATCAAAATCAGAGATTTAAATATGTTTACTCAATACTTTGTAACTCTGATCTGACACTAATCACTGTATATTATAAGATTGTCACATCTGCTCCCACTAATATGTTAACTGTTTGAGGGCAACAATCTGTGCTTTATTTCCTTATTCCCAGCATCTTGCATGGGGCCTGACAGACAATAGACACTTGGTGATCATTTAGAAATAAACGAATGAGCGAGTGATGAGTGACTGAATAAGGAATGCAACAATAGAAATCATGTTATCTCTGTACCCTGGACTTGCCAATGACTGTTTATGTGTCTTTCATGTTGTCCTAAAATGTATCTCCAGGACTCCTGTTTTGTTTGTGACAATGTATGGTGCTAGAATGCACGCTAGCTATGAGAGGGAAGATAGAAATTAGGATGGAAGAGGTAAGTCACCAAGATCTCCATAGAGGACACATTCCATTTTATTATTTTTCTATGAAGCATACTCTTAGAGGTGTTTCTTGAGCAGAGGTGGATTTTTCAGGAACCACAGTAGTTTCTGTCTATGGAAATAATGGGGCAGCTGTCCCTAATTATTGATAAAGAGGCTTGGAACACAGAGAAATCATTAAAAAATACCAGGGGTTTGTATTAAGCTTATGATGCTAGATTATCAATGTTTCAAGCAGAATCAAGTATGACTGGTAAGTGATTTGACCCAGACTGAACAAAGTTCCCCTTGTATCCAAAGATTGGGTACTTGCAGAAAACCAAAAATTCTGACAAGGAATACTTACACTAGAGCACTAGGTTATAAGGGCAAAGAATGAGGTAGGAAGAATTTTCTAAATTAAGCTACAGTGTGGTTGCTGCTCTTTCACAGGCTGGGAAGACTTTAGCTTTGTCATTGATTCATTGTGTGACCTTGGGTAAGTCCTCTTTCTTCTCTAGACCTCAGTCTCCCCATATCTCCAGAAAGATAGTTAGATCTGATGTTCCTTAGAAAATCATACAGATGTTTAAATTACAGCATAAGTAGTGGAATAAGATATTCAAAGACCTTTACAAACAAGAGGGATCTCATTTGTCTCAGTTGTAAGAGATGCTGCTCAGTGTGAGGGCTGGGAACTATGTAGGATGATCCCCCTGAAGGCTCAATGGTCTCTAAATGCCTGTGTCCCCAAGAGTGCTGGGGAAATTGTGAGCTCACTCCAGTCACTGGGCTGTTATATTTTTCTGAGTTCTATCTCCAGGGTAAGGTTCTTTCCTTTTCCAGGGCCCTCTGGTTAATGATGGCATTTCTTCCCTGTAGAGATTGGAATGATTTTTTCAGCCTCAGATGGTGATAATTTTCTCACTTAAATCACATTTATTATAGACCTAAGTGGAGTGTATTTGGAGAATAATTTAGTTTCTCAAGACAATGGTTGTGGGGGGGTTACCTCTTAGCAGTGGGAGACATGGCTCCAAGCAACTGGCTTTTTTATAGTTCTTTTGAGCTGACAGTGGTGTGGCCAGAAAGGAATTTGTCTTCCTAGCTCGGGGGCAGGGCCTGGAAATTTTTGCTTCTTTCTCAAGAGTTGCAAGAGGGGAAGCATCCTTGGGTTACAGAGAAAATTGGTAAGAGGATGATAAAGAACAAAAAAAATATGAGGAAAATCGTTAGGTCTTGACTTGGTGTCATATGGGCTGCAGAATTCTGAAATTATGACCTCTAAAAACTAGAAGGGCCTTAAGAGACTGTCTGGATCAAGTACCCCCATTTTATAAGTTAACTGGAGCCCAAAGGGCAGAGATATGTCTAAATTCATGCACATACATGTACACTCACAAGCACACCTTAAAGTTTTGGAATCATAGATACATAGTGTCCTCAAGCTGAACTTTTATAAAACATCTTATCAAGTCTCCTTCATGCTATAAATGGGGACCCAGAAGCCCATAGAGAAGAAGGGATGAACCCAAGTTCACACAGGGAGTCAGTGGTGATGTAGGGAATTGAGACACAAAGCAGGAGGTATTTGGAAACTTCTTGAAACATAAATTTGGGAATGAAAGCAAAGGTGGAGGATATTTGGCACTAGGGGTTTAGTAGGCAGACCACCCACATAGTGTACCACTTACTCTCTTTAAGGCAATCCTATCCTGGATCATGGTCTTTATGTTCTACGATTGCTACAGAATACAGTCTCATAGCCTTGGCACATGGTAAAATTGTTATAACCTCCAGCCCTCAGTTTTCATACCTTTTGTCTTCCTATTTCTCTTTACTTCTACTCTCCATTCTTGGTCTCCTTAGTATGCTCTAGTTTCTGTCTCCCCTCTTACCTTTGTATCAGTCATTATCCTTAGTCCCCACCACACCCCACCCTACCCCTAGCCTATCTGAGTGGCACTGTACAATTCTGTGAAGCATCCTTGCACCACCCTTTTCTACAACAAAATGCTTACTGCCTTATCTCAGGTACATGTATGAGAGTAAAGACCAAAAGTACACATTAATAAAATCCTTCCCCTTCCCTGGTATCACATTACTTTCAAGGGAGAGCTCATTATGCCCAATGGATGATTATGGTTGGAAATGTGAAGGTAGAAGGGAAGATAATTTGGGAAGTATAGCTGCCTGTAATATAACACCTTATAGATCTATCATTACAAACTTAAAATTAGAGAATTCTTTCTTTGCAGCACATTACTGGGTGCTTATTTTGTTCCATGTTCTGTGTTAAGTATGGGGAGGGAGTGAGAGTGAGGAAGGGGGCTGGAAAAATAACACTAGGAAGATCACAGGGAGTAGGGTAGCTACCAATTATAATTTGTAATTATTATAATTATTAAAAATAAAATTAAAGGATTGATGGAAATCAACTCTCAATGTGATATATTACATTGAAACAAAGTCATATAGAAATAAACTATTGTTACAGTGCAAGAAAAAGAACTAATTACAATGTAAGGGTAAAAGAAGTGTGAGCTAAACAGCTGCTCATGGAAGCACAAAGGGAGGGCATGATATCTTCCATCTGGGCAGAAGTAAAGGGAGTCAGGGAAGGCTGCACAAAAGAGCTGGGATTTGCATTCCAGTAAGAGTGCTGAAAAAAGATTTTATTGAAATGAGGGGAGGGAAGGGAACAAAGGGAGGAGTAAAGGTCTAGAGGCTTGAAAGTACAGAGCATGTTTGAGCTTTGTGATTGGAGTATGCCAAGGAGGACAAGGTGAATAAAAGTTTAAAGGTAAAAGTGGCATAGAAAGGATGCCTGCAACACCAGAATAAAGGATTTGGAACCTATCCTGGAGGCAATGAAGAGCCATCAATACATTGTAAGCAGGGGAGTAATGTGATCATTGTTTTTTTGTTTTGTTTTGTTTTGGATGATAATTATAGAAGCAATGTGGAGGATTGTCTGGAAAGAGAGAGGCCTAGAAACGGGGAGACCAGATAGAACATTTTTAAGGTCAGAACTGAGTCAATCGAACAGATAGGAAAGATGTTTAGACAGTAGAATGAACAGAATCTAGGTAATATTGAACTGAGGTATTTATCACTCAGCTTCTGCCATGCTAATGATACCTAACAATCACAGAATCTCGATGTTAGATAACAATAAGAATTTAGCTCTCATTCAAATGTTTGCAAGTCATCTGGTGTTTTTATTAATGTACTCTAGGCTTGTCTTACATTGGCTACAGGGATGAGAAGACTCACACAATGCATAATGCCTAGCTTGAAAATCAACACACTGTTACTTAAGTTAACCTTCCATTGGTTGAAGCAAATCATATAGCCAGGCCTACAGTCACAATGAAGGACACTATACTGTTATATGTCAATGGGTATGTGTAGAGGGAAAGATGAATAATTGAGACCATTAATGTTATCAATCGACTGCAGTTGGATCTGAAGGATAAAGTGAAATAGGAGAGATGGGAAATAATACAGCACATTTGATAAACTAAAACAAAAGGCTAACATGTCTGGACCACAGAGAATGAGAGGGGAGAGTAGGGGGATATAAATCTGGTAGGGTCTGGAGAAGCATGCAGATCATATTAAGGATTTTCATTTTTACCCTGAGACCAAGGATGTGCCACTGTAGAGTCTAAATCAGAGGAAGGACAATCTCCAGAATGTTAGTCTAAACAGCTGGGTAGATTATAGTACCATTCACTGACATAGGTAAACCTAGAAAAAACCCTGGGCCCTTTTCCAGATCAAGAGCCAAAAGTAGGTACATGGTAGATCTTCATAAGGCCCCACAACAAAGAATTATCTAGCCTAAAATGTGAATAATGCTGGGGGATTAGAAACTGTGGCTCATACCATATTTTGCCCTGTATAATGCACTCCTGTGTAGAATGCACAACCATGTTTTTGTGCGCATTATACATGGCATTATCATACCCATGGCATGCAATCATTATACCCATGTATAATGCATATCCTTATTTTTCCCTAAAAAATTGGGCAAAAAAGTGTGCATTATACATGGCGAAGTAGGGTATAAGCCAGAATTTCTAAACCCCCAGCATTATTCACATTTTAGGCTAAATAATTCTTTGTTGTGGCACCTGTCCTGTGCTTTGTAGAATGTTCAGCAGCATTCAGAGCCTCTCTCCACCAAGTGCCAGTAACAACAGTTTCTCCAAGTTGTTTTAACTAAAAATGTCTCCAGACGTTGTGAATTTTTGTCTGGGGACAAATTGCTGCTGGTTCAGAACCACTGTTATAAACTAATCATGATGATTTTATTTCTTTTGCCAGTGATTGATTAGGAAGTGGCATGTTTTTCAGAGGGCTGGTAAGCCTCCAATGTCACTTCTCCACTTCTTCCTTAGCAATAGAGTACCAAGTTTTAGCTGGAACATTGCTGCCAGATTTTTCTTTACAGCTGCTTGTAGCAATGACACTAAGTTTTGGCCAATGATATTTAAGTGGAAGTATTGTATGGGACTTCTGGAAACACTTTTGAAGAGGGAGAGGATGTGTCTTTTCATTTATTCCTTCCATCTTCCTTCAAGAACATGGATATAATGAGTAGATCTCCATCAACCATTTGGGACCACATAGATATGGGGAATTCCCTAAAAATAACAGAACAGAAGCTAGAAGGATCCTGGATCTCTGATAACTTTGTGAAGCCACCATATCAGCCCTGGAATGCCTGCCTCTGTTCTATACAAAAATAAAATTTTATCATATTTATGTCATCTGTTTTGTTTTGCTTGCTTGTATTTCTACTGTGTTGCACTAAATTGAATACTAACTCCTAAAGCATAAAGCATAAATCATATGGTGTAGTTCTTACCAATGACTTGTGACAAGTCTGTTGTGGAGTTTCTTGGAAAGGTTCTTCCCCCTTTTAAAAGGATCAGAATGGAGGACTCTCATGTCTTTTAGTCTTTGGATATTATTGTATGAAAACTTGACATTGTGCACTACTGCAGCCATTAAAAGGTGTAGCATATATGCTGAAGGGAATAGAGTAGACAGATATAAAGGACTGGATCCTTGATGTTATTGAACTACCAAATTGAGCAACATTATAACTGAGCATCTCTAGACTATTTGTTAAAGACAATAAATTTTTATACATTTTATCATAATTCAATCCATTTTACTTAAATTTCTGTAACTTGTACCTTAAAGCCTCCTAAGTGATACAAATTGGCTAGAAAATGAAAATGATGAGTTAAGTTGGAATATGTTAAGTTTGGAAAAGTCTGTGACTCATATAGGTTTCTGATGCCCAACAGGCAGTTGGCTAAATAGATCTGAGACCAAAAGATGACACGAGATTGGTCTTAATACTGGGGAAGGAGCCCTGGTCTTCATTGTAATTGGAGGTTTGGCTATCCATTATGACTACCCCTCATTCTTTAAGTGTGAAATACTGGCAGAGTCATAATAGGGGGCTTACAGGGCCCCAGAAAAAGAATAACAAGAAGCTACAAAAATGGGTCTCAGCAGAATCAGTGATGATGCCTTCAAAGTTGAAAGTTGGTTCTGGCAATGGCTAACCTCAGGATGTGATGGTAGTGCTGTTCCCATTTCTCACTCCTCACAGACCACATTCTTAGTCTGCTTTATAGCAGAAGCTGTGGACAAAATCCAGCACCTTGTAGGATTTCCCTTGGATTTGCTACCAGCTGGTGTCTGTCTCTATAATGCCATTAAAGCTTGGGGCCTCCAACTAAGATCCTGTACATGTTAACAGCCACCAGAGGACAGTACAGCCTGGAACAAGCCTTGTCAGCCAGCAATGCAAACCAGCCTTCCTGGAGTAATTTATTGCCTGGACCAGATGCCCTCCTATTATTGCCTTTAATTTTCATTTGGGACCAACGGCACTAAGAAGGGAGCCCAGAGGCACTGGGTTTGGAAGAAAGCTTGAACACCTTTCCTTTCTCTTTTTACTCAGTTTCAGGCCTTCTGATAGAAACAAGAACTCTCCATACCCCAGAGTATTATGGGTTAAAGTGAAAAGCAGCTGGAAGCACAAGCCAAGGGATATATTTGGAAGGTTGACTCTCCTCTTCTTCCTCTGGAAGGGGCAGGCAGACCTTGGCTTTATGCCTAGATTACAGAACCACAGACTCAGAGCTGAAAAAGCCCTTAGTTATCGTGCAGGAACTCTTAGCCTAGGGGTCTAGGAGTCTCCTGAAATTATACACAAAATTGTGGCATCTGCATTCAACAATTTCATCAGATTCTCAGAAGTTTGTGATCCAACAAAGTTTAAGAAGAAATCCAATCCCTTTAAGTTGCAGAGGAGTCCCTGATAAGAGTGTGGGGGTCGGGGGGGACTTTCAAAGCCACAGAGTTGCTCAGGCACAGAACTGGGACTAGAATTCAAGCCTCTAACACAAAAGCAGATACTCCTTGTACTATGCAATGATGTATTAAACCTTTCTCTTCAAACTGTAATTCCATGCACACATTGAAGAAGTAAAGAAGGTGATGGCAATGGTAAGGTTGGGTTGGTCAGCAAGTGAAGCCCAGACTACCTTTGTAAGGCATAGGATAGTCTGGAGAGGAGAATATGGTAGGTGAATCAAATAGTCTGCCGTGAAAATTACTAGAGTGCCTTATCCATGTATCTATGAGGGATCCCTTTCCTCTTTCCTCTTTTCCTGGGGCCTCAGAATTGTGTCTGCCTACTTCTCCTGGCATTATCAGTAAATAAGTTTCCTGTGGTTCTACTCCCATATACCCAGTTGGAGTTTATCTGTGGATTTGAACATAATCTTCTCAGATTCTTTTCTTTCTTTTTTTTTTTTTTGCCTTCCCCCAAAGTAAGCATCCAGGAACTTTGGGTGTTGGTGTCACTACTTCTTGGCCATGGGGAAACTACAATAACTAAAAATCTTAGAGAATTTTCTGATGAACTGGCATAGTTCTTTTACTAACCTCAGAGACCCATAGAATGCCAGAGGTGGAGGAGATCTTAGAAAGTTGAAGTCTAACTCCTTGACTATATGAATGGGGTTTTGTGACCCAGCCAGTAAAAGGAATGAACATGCCATCACAAGAATTAAAGAGCTAGAACCTCACTCCAAATATATATATGAATACTAGCTCCCTTTAGCATGCTAAACAGCTCCTAATTTTCTTTGGCCCTATTTGGGATGGTGTTGAAAGTTTCATTTTGAAGCTTGAAGCCCTGGCCAGCAGGCAAAACAGTTAACTTCTGGTTTCTTAGGTCCCATTACTTTTTTTCCTAATCTTATGCTCTAATACAAGACAGTCTCTCTTTGGCACATGGTAAAAAATCTAGGTAAAAAACACACATACACACACAACCACAGAAGCAAAAAGAAAGAAGAATTTTCTAAAAATGAGGATAGTTTAGGGACCTTTCAGACAACATGAAGCATAACAACATCCACGTCGTATGGTTACCAGAAGCAGGAGAGAGAGAGCAAGAGATTGAGAACCTATTTAAAGAAATAATGGCTGAAAACTTCCCTAACCTGGTGAAGGAAACAGACACTGGGAAGTACATTCCAGGAAGTGCAGAAAAACTTAACGAACTCAAAGAGGTCAACACATTATAATAAAAGTGGCAACGGTTAAAGTCAAAGAATCAATCTTAAATTCAGCAAGAAAAAAACAGTTGCACACCTACAAGGGAGCTCCCATAAGACTGTCAGCTGATTTCTAAATGGAAATATTTCAGGTCAGAAAGGATTGGCATGAAATATTTAAAGCGATGAAAAACAAGGACCTACAACCAACACTACTTTATAGAGCAAGAAGTTTGTTACCACCAAATCAGTAGAGTATTACAGGAAATGTTAATGGGCCTCCATAAAGAAGCCCATTAGAAGCAGAAGCAGAAGCAGAAGCAGAAGCAGAAGCAGAAGCAGAAGCAGAAGCAGAAGCAGAAGAAAGAAGAAGAAGAAGAAGAAGAAGAAGAAGAAGAAGAAGAAGAAGAAGAAGAAGAAGAAGAAGAAGAAAATTAAAAGAGTAAAATGGCAAAAATAAGTACCTATCAATAATAACTTTAAAAGTAAATGGCTTAAATATTCCAATCAAAAGACATTAGGTAGCTGACTGTATAAGAAAAAATACCCATATATATTTGTCTAAAAGAGATCTACCTCAGGACAAAAGATACACACAGACGAAAATAAAGAGATCAAAAAAGATATTTCATGCAAATGGAAAGGAAAAAATCTGGGGTGGCAATACTTAAATCTGAGAATATAGATTTTAAAACAAAGTTAATAGTTAAAGACAAAGAAGGGCACTACATAATGATAAAGGGAGCAATCCAAAAAAAGGATATAACCCTTATAAACAATTAAGCAACCAATATAGGAGTACATAAATATTTAAAACAAATCTTGGTGGACAAAGGGAGAGATGAACAGTAATACAGTCATAGTAGAGGATTTTACACCCATTGACATCAATAGATAGATCTTCCAGACAGAAATTCAACAAGGAAACAGCAGCCTCAAATGACACACTAGCTTAGATGGATTTAATTGATATCTTCAGAACATTTCACCCAAAGCACCAGAATATACAATCTTTTAAGGTTTACATTTTCTAGAATAGATAACAGGTTATGACACAAAACAAGTCTCAATATATTTTAAATTATTGAAATTATATCAAGCATCTTCTCTAGCCATAATGGTATGAAACTATAGGTCAACAATGGGAGCACTGGCTGGTGTGGCTCAGTGGATTGAGTGCTGGCCTGTGAATCAAAGGGTCGCTGGTTTGATTCCCAGTCAGGGAACATGCCTGGGTTGCAGGCCAGGTCCCCCAGTAGTGGGCATGTGAGAAGCAACCACACATTGATGTTTCTTTCCCTCTCTTTCTCCCTGAAAATAAATAAAATAAAATCTTAAAAAAATTAATCAACCACCAGAAAAATACTGAAAAACATAGAAGACATGGAGGCTAAATAACATGTTACTAAGCAATGAATATGTGCACAATATGATCAAAAAAGAAATTAGAAGAAATCTTCAAACAAATGAAAATGAGAACACAACAAACCAAAATCTATGGGAAAAAGCAAAAGCAGTCCTAAGAGGGAAATTCAGAGCATTACAGACCCACCTAAAGAAACAGGAAAATAGAAAATAAATAATCTTACACTTAGAGAAACTAGAAAAATAACAACGACAAAGTACAAAGTGAGTAGAAGAAAGGAAACAATGAAGATCAGAGCAGAAATAAACAAAATAGAGTCAAAAAAGTACAAAAGATCAAAGAAACCAAGAGGTTGTTGTTTGAAAAGAACAAGAAGATTAACAAACATTGAACCAGACTCATTAAGAAAAAAAAGAGAGAGAACTCAAATAAATAAAATCAGAAGTGAAAGAGGAGAAATAACAACTGACAGCAAAGAAATACAAAGAATTGTAAGAAAATATTATGAAAAACTATATGCCAACAAATCGAACAACCTGGACAAAATTGATAAATTCCTAGAAACATACAATCTTCCAAAACTAAATCAAGAAGAGTCAGAGAATCTGAACAGACAGATTGCACCTAGTGAAATTGAAGCAGTAATCAAAAAACTCCCAACCAACAAAAACCCTGGACCAGATGGCTTCATCTGTGAATTTTACCAAACATTCTGAGAAGAACTAACACCTGTCTTTCTCAAACTATTTCATAAAATTCAAGAGAAGGGAAAACTCCCAAGCTCATTTTACAAGGCCAGTATTATCCTATTTCCAAAACCAGATAAAGACACTAGAATGAAAGAAAATTATAGGTCCAACTCCCTGATAAACATAGATGCTAAAATTCTAAACAAAATATTAGCAATCCAGATCCAGCAATACATTTAGAAGATTATACACATGATCAATTAGAATTTATTCTGGGGAAGCAAGGTTGGTACAACATTCACAAATCAATAAATGTGATACACCATGTAAATAAAGTGAAGGATAAAAACCACATGATCATATCACTAGATGCAAAAAAAAAAGTATTTGCTAAAGCCCAGCACCAATTCATGATAAAAACTCTCAACAAAGTGGGAATAGAGGGAACATAACTAGATGTAATAAAGGCCCTGAGTACTCAGGTTGTTTTATTTCTCTTCAACACCAACCTTATCTATGATTCTATTAGACAAAAGAGTAAATGCAGCAAGGGATATTATATCACGACCACCTTCTTATCAGCTCCCTAAGAAGCTTATTCCATTTCATGTTATATCTTATTTTATGTTGAATTTTTGAATTATATTTGAAATATAATATTGTATAAATTTAAGATATACATCTTAATTTGATATATTTATATATCATAATATGATTGTACTTCTATCACATTATATAATTATTATTTCTTTTCAATGGTTGGAACAATTAAGTTTTAGTTTGTTAGCACATTTGATGACTATAATTTAATACTATTATCTATATTCACTACACTGTGCATTAGCTCTCTAGGACTTATTTACTACTTGTTGCAAGTTTGTACCCCTAAAGAACATCTTTCCTATTCCCCTACCCACCATCTCCTGGTAACCATCATTTTACTCTGCTTTTATGAGTTTGGCTTTTTTAGATTTCACATATAAGCGATATCATACAGTACTTGTCTTTCTCTGTCTGACTTATTTTACTTAGCATAATATGCTCATGGTCCATTCACATTGTTGCAAATGGCAGGATTTCCTTCTTTCTCAAGGCTGAATTATATATTTTTATATCACATCTCAAGGCTGAATATATATGTATATGACATTTAAAAAAATTATTTATCTTTAGAGGGGAAGGGAAGGAGAGAGGGAGAGAAATATCAATATATGGTTGCCTCTCGTGCGTCCCCTCCTGGGAACTGGCCGGCAACCCAGGCATGTGCCCTGACTGGGAATCGAACCATGATCGTTTAGTTCGCAGGCCCGCGCTCAATCCACTGAGCTGCACCAGCCAGGGCTTGTATATCACATCTTTATTGACTCATCCATTGATGGAGTCACACATTATGTGACATTTTTGGAATGGCTGTATTTCATTCAGCATAATTCCCTGGAGATTCATCCAGAGTGCTGTGTGTATCAATAGTTTTTTCCTTTTTATTGTATTCCATGGTACAGGCATAGTACATTTTGCTTAACTGTTCACCCATTGAAGCACATGTGGGTTGTTTCCAGTTTGGGCTTATTAAGAATAAAGCTGGTGTCCTGGCTGGTATGGCTCAATGGATTGAGTGCCAGTCTGCAAACCAAAAGGTTGCTAGTTTGATTCCCAGTTGGGCACATTCCTGGGTTGCAGACCCAGGTCCCCAGTTGGGAGCATGCAAGAGGCAACAGCTTGATATTTCTCTCACACATCAATTGTTTATCTCCCTCTCTTTCTCCCTGCCCCTCTCTCTAAAAAATAAAAACTTTAAAAAAAGAATAAAGCTGCTATACACATTACTGTACAGGTTTTTATATGAACACAGTTTTAATTTCTTTGTGATAAATACAAGTGCAATTTCTGGGCTGTATGGAGTACATGTTTAATTTTCTAAGGTATTTCCAAACTCTTTTCCAGTGTATCATTTTTATTCTCACCAGAAATGCATGAGTTATCCAGTTCTCCATGTCCTCACAAGCATTTGATGTTGCCATTATTCAGTTTAGCCATTCTGATAGATATACAATAATGTTTCATTGTGGTTTTTATTTGCATTTCTTCATTGTTTAATTATGTTGAACATCTTTGCTTATGCTTATTTGTCATCTGTATATCTTCTTCAGTGAAATGCCACCTCATGTTTTTTGACCATTTTCTAATTGGATTGTTTGTTAACTATTGATCTTTAGAATTCTTTATAGATACCACTTCTTGTCAGATTATATACATATAATCATTGGAGTTGAATTTATTGTTGGTTTTTGTATGTCCAATGGTTCCATCAATCTCTGACAGTAGGATGTTGAAGTTCTCTACTACAGTTGTGGATTTGTCTATTTCTCCCTTCAGTTCTACCTTTTATTTTTGCATTTTGTGTTTTGATCCACACACATTTAAGCATATGTGTCTTTCTAGTGGACTGATCCTTTTATCATTATGTAAAATGCTGTTTTGTCATTAGTAAATTTTTTGCTCCAAAGTACACTTTACCTTATGTCAATGTGGCTATTTTTGCTTTTCAAAATAATGTGTTCATGACATATGTTTCTATCCTTTTATCCTTGTGGTTTTGATATCAATTTCTCTGATGATTAGCAACATTTATCATTTTTTCATGTCTTTTGGACATCTCTATGTCTTCTTTGGAGAAGTTTCTATTCTGGTCCTTTGTCCATTTTTAGTTGGATTGTTTGGGGTTTTTTGGTGTTGAGTTTTTCATAAAATTTGGAAATTAACCACATATCAGACATATCATATATGAATATATTATTTGATTCAGTGGGTTGTCTTTTCATTTTGTTGATGGTTTCCTTTGCTGTGCAAAAACTCCTCGGTATGATGCAGTCCAGGGTTATCAAGTTCATTTTCACTGGGGGCCACATCAGCCTCACAGTTGCCTTCAAAAGGCTGAATGTAATTTCAACTCCTTAACAGTTAAGAAGTAGTTACATTTATACAGTGCTAAAATTATTTTGGCTCTTTGAAGGCAACTGCAAGGCTGATGTAGCTCCCAGTGAAAATGAATTTGACACCCCTGATGTAGTCCAATTTGTTTATTTTCTGTTTTGTTTCCCTTGCCAAAGGTGATATACCAGAAAAAAATGTTGCTTTGAGAAATGTCCGAGATTTTACTGCTTGTGGTTTTGTCTAGAATGTTTATGCTTTTGAATCTAACATTTAAGTCTTCAACCCATTTTGAATTTATTCTTGTGTATGCTGTAAGAAGGTAGTCTGGTTTCTTTTTTTGCATGTATCTGTCCAATTTTTTCAACAACACTTATTGAGCACACTGTCTTTACTGCATTGTATGTTTTTGCCTCCTTTGTAGGCAATTAATGATCAAATACTAATTGATCATAAAAATGTGGGTTTATTTCTGAGCCCTCTATTACAGAATATCAGTGACTGATATGTCTGATTTTATGCCAATACCATACTTTTTTATTATTATGGCCTTGAAGTATTATTTGATATCAAGTAGCAATTCCTCCAATTTGTTCTTTCTCTGGATTGCTGTGGCTATATGGAGTCTTTTGTGGTTCCATATAAATTTTTGATACATTTGTTTTAGCTCGGTGAATTATGCCATTGGTATCTCGAAAAGAATCGCACTGGGTAGTAGGGACATTTTATCTATCTATCTATCTATCTATCTATCTATCTATCTATCTATCTATCTATCTATTTATTTATTTAGATATTTAAATATTTTATTTTAATTGTTGTTCAAGTACAGTTTTCTGTCTTTTACTCCCATCTCAGTCCACCTCCCCAGTGCTCCCCACTTCCCTCCCATTTCCACCCCCCTTAGTTTTTGTCCATGTGTCCTTTATACTTGTTCTCTAATCTAGTATGGACATTTTAATGATATTAATTCTTCCTATCCATGAACACAGTATACTCATATTCTTCCACTTGATTGTATTTTCTTCAATTTCTTTTTCCGGTGTCATAATTTTCCAAGTACAGGTCTTTTATATCCTTGGTTAAATTTATTTGCAGGTATTTTATTTTTTATGTGATAGTGAATTAGACAGTTTTCTTAGTTCTCACTTCTGATAGTTCACTATTGGTGTATAAAATATAACTGAGTTTTGGATATTTATTTTGTATTTTGCTACTTTAGAGAATTCATTTATCATTTCTAATAGGTATCTGGTGGAATCTCTAAGGTTGTGTATACACAGTATCGTGACATCTGAAAATAATGAGTTTTACTTCTTCCTTTCCAATATGGATGAATTTTATTTCTTTTTCTTGTTTGATTGCTGTGGCTAGGACTTCCAGTACTATGTTGAATAAGAGTGGTAAAAGCCAACATCTTTGTATTGTTTCTGATCTTAAGGAAAACACTTTTTGTTTTTGCCCATTGAGTATAATGTTGGCTATGTTTTTGTGATCTATGGCTTTTAGTATTTTGAGATATGTTCCCTCTTTGTTGGGAGATTTTATTATAAATGGGTGCTGGATTTTGTCAAATGCTTTCTTTGCATCTGTTGACATGATCATATGATTTTTATCCTTCATTTTGCATATGCGATGTACCACCTTTATTGATTTGTGGATATTGTACCAACTTTGTATCCCTGGAATAAATCTCATTTGATCATGGTGTATGATCTTTTTAATGTAGGCTGAATCTGGTTTGCTAACACTTGGTTGAGGATTTTAGCATATGTTTCTCAAGGATATTGGCCTATAATTTCTTCTTTGGTAGTGTCTTTATCTGGTTCTCAAATTGAGATAATGCTGGCCTTATAACATGAGCTTGGGAGTTTTCCCTTTCTTGGAATTTTGTAATGGTTTGCGAAGGATACGTGTTAGTTCTTCTTTGTATGTTCTTTTGTAAAATTCACCCGTGATTCTATCTAGTGAAGGAGTTTTGTTTGTAGAGTGTTTGTTTTTTATTACTGTTTGAATTTCATTAGTCGTAATTGGTCTATTCAGATTTTCTTATTCATTTTTGGAACATTCATGTTTCTTGAAATTTATCCATTTCGTCCAGATTGTCCAATTTGTTGGCGTATCATTGTTGGTAATATTTTCTTACAGTCCTCTGTATTTCTGTAGTGTCAGTTGTTACTACTTTATCATTTCTGATCTAATTTATTTGTGTCCTTTCTCTTTTATTCTTGATGAGACTGGTTAAAGTTTTGTTTATCTTTTTAAAGAACCAGGTCTTGATTTCATGGATCTTTTGTGCTTCTAGACTCTTCTGCATTTTCTTTTTTCAAATTATATTTTGTTGATTGTGTTATTACTATTGTGCCAATTTTACCTCTTTTCCTCCCTCCAACCAGCAAACCCCACTCCCTCAGGCAATCCTCCCACCATTGTTCATGTTCATGGGTCATGTGTATAAGTTCTTTGGCTACTCCATTTCCTATACTGTAATTTACATTCCCATGGCTATTCTGTAACTTCCTATTTATACTTCTTAATCCCTTCACCTATTCCCCCACACCACCCTCCCATCTGGCAACCATCAAAATTCTCTCCATATCCTTGATTATCTTTCTCTTCTTGTTAGCTTAATTTGTTTTTTTTTTTTTTAGATTCAGTGGTTGATCGATATATATTTTTGCCATTTTATTTTTCATAGTTTTTATCCTCTTTCTCTTAAGTAAGTCCTTATAACATTTCATATAATAATGGTTTGGTGATGATGAACTCTTTTAGTTTTTTTCTCATCTGGGAAACTGTTTATCTGCCCTTCAATTCTAAATGATAGCTTTGCTGGGTAGAACAATTTTGGCTGTAGGTCCCTGATTTTCATGACTTTGAATATTTCTTGCCAATCCCTTCTAGCCTGCAAAGTGTCCTTTGAGAAATCAGATGACAGTCTTATAAGAAAACTCTTGTGCATAACTACCTGTTTTTCCCTTGCTGCTTTTAAGATTCTATCTATCTTTAAACTTTGGCATTTTGATTAGGAAGTGTCTTGGTGTGGCTGTCTTTGCATCCATCTTATTTAGGACTCTCTGTGCTTCATGGACCTGCATGTCTATTTTTTTCGCCAATTTACAGAAGTTTTCTTTCATTATTTTTTCAAATAGATTTCCATTTTTTTGCTCTTTCTCTTCTTTTGGCACCCCTGCAGTGTGAATGTTAGACTTCTTGACATTGTCCCAGAGGCTGCTTATAGTATCCTCATTTTTTTGAATTATTTTTTTCTTCTTGTCATTCTGATTGGTTGTTTTTTCTTCTTTATGTTCCAAATCATTGATTTGATCCCCATCTTCATCCACTCTACTGTCGTTTCCCTGTTAATAGTTCTTTATTTCAATTAGCGAATCCTTTATTCCTGACTGATGTTTTTATGCCGCTAAGGTCCTCACTAAGTTCCTTGAGCATCCTTATAATCAGTGTTTTGAACTCTGCATCTAAGTTGCTTAGCTCCATTTTGTTTAGTTCTTTTTTTAGAGTTTTGATCCATTCTTTCATTTGGCTGTTTCTTTCTCTCTTCATTTTGACAGCTTCCCTGTGTTTGTTTCTATGTATTAGGTAGAGCTGCTATAACTGTCTGTCTTGGTAGTGTGCCCTAATGTAATAGGTGTCCTTTAGGGTCCAGTGGCACAGCATTCCCTATCACCCTAGCTGGGTACTTGAGGTGTGCCCTAAGTGTGAGCTGAGTATTCCCTCTTCTTGTATTTGAGCCTTGAATACTGGTGGATGATCAACAGAAGAGATTTGACCAAGCCAGTTAGCTTCAAGGACTGGCTGTGACCCACTGACCACCAACATCCACCCTTTGTGGAGTATCAGCTGTTCAGGGTCAGGGTGGTTGTATTCCAATGTGGTCTGTAGCTGTCCATTGGGTGTATAAGCTCTGGGGTTTTCTGGGTCTTGGGGCCAAGGTCAGCCTCTGGACTCAGGGCCACCCTGCCTGAGATATAAAGCAATCAAAGATGGCTGCTACTTGTGCTGGACTTGGAAATTCCCAGGCAAAGCCAACCTGTGAATCAAGGCTGGCTGCTGCTAGTACCAGGCATGGGGCCACTTAGCAAGAGGTACAGGGGCTGGGGGCTCACTGAGGCCAGCTGTTGCTTTTTTGAAAGGATTTGGGAAGTTGTGAAGTATAAGCCAAGACTAGCCATTCATATGGAAAAGTTACTGTTAACAGCTATAATTTGGGTGGGTTGGAGCCTCAGTTGATCTCCAGGGCACAGCAAACAGTGTTAGCTATGTTGCCGGAGTTTCAGATATGCACCCACTTACCGGCTCTGTGGCTTTGTCCACCTTTCTTTCTGGGAGAAAGCCGTCCCCCAGCACTCACCTGGATGTCAGCTACTTCAGTGCCTCCCTATATGACATTAGTGCCTTTCAAGCTGCTACCCTGGTGCTGCAGGAGCTCATAGAGAGTGAATCGAGTAAGTCCGTGTGTGTGCTCTTTAAGGGGAACCATTTGGGACTCCAAAAGCTTCTTCCACTGACTCAATCCCTGCTGTATTTTTTTCAGCCAGGAGTTATGGAGACTTATCTTCCTGGCACTGGTACCCTTGGCTGTGGGGCTTGGTGTGGGGCTGGGACTTTTTGCTCCTGAGATATCCTTCTCAAATTTTTATCCACCACACATGGATGTGGGACCAGCCTGTTCTGCTCCTGCACCCCTCCTACTAGTCTAAATGAACGTGGTTCCTTTAATTCCATAGTTGTTAGACTGCCACTCAACTTGATATCTGATGATTCTGAGTGATGGTTGTTCTACATTTTAGTTGTGATTTTGATTTGATTGTGTGAGGAGGCAAGCTGTGTTTACCTACGCCACCATCTTAATACTCTTTTTCTTTTATTTCTGCTCTGATCTTTATTATTTCTTTTCTTCTACTCACTTTGACATTCTTGGTGTTCTTTATCTAGTTCTTGTAATTGTAAAGTTAAATTGGTGTTTTTTGAGTTTTTTTCTTTCTTGATGGAGCAGTTAAGCCATTTACAAATTTATTGCCATTTAATTCTTCATAACTATGTTTCTCTGTTTTTTCTTCTTCTTAAGGAAGACCCTTTAATAACTATGTTTCTCTGTTTTTTTCCTTCTTAAGGAAGACCCCTTAATATTTTTTTGTAATTCCGGTTTGTTGGTAATGAACTCCTTTAGCTTTTCTTGTCTTGGAAGCTCTTTATTTCCCCATCAATTTTAAGTGATAGCTTTGCTTGGCAGAGTACTCTTGGTTGTAGGTACTTGCTATTCATGACTTTGAATATTTCATGGCAATCTCTTCTGGTCCAAAGTGTTTTTGTTGAGAAATGAGCTGACAGTCTTTTGGGAACTCCCTTGTAGGTAACTAACTGCCTTTCTCTTGCCTTTTTTAGGAGTCTTTGTCTTTAACTTTGCCATTTTATTTACGATGTGTTTTGTTGGCCTTTTGGGTTCATCTTTTCTGGGATTCTCTGTGCTTCCTGGACTTGTGTGTCTTCTTCCCTTATTCAGTTATGGAAGTTTCAGTTTTTATTTCTTCAAATAGGTTTTCATTCCCCTGCTCTTTTTCTTTTCCTGACATTTCTATGATGTGAATATTGTTGTTCTTGATGTTTTCCCAAAAGTCCTTTAAACTATTCTAAAATTTTTCAGAATATTTTTTAATTTTGTTGCTTTGATTGAATGTTTTCTGCTACCTTGTCTTCCAAATTACTGATTTGGTCTTCTGCTTAACCCAACCTACTGTTTATTTCTTCTAGTGTATTTTTCATTGCGGATATTGTATTCTCCTTTTCCTACTGGTTATTTTTATAGATTTCTATGTCCCTTTTTTGCTTGCTATCTCTTTGTTGAAGTTCTCATTAAATTCTGTGATCACCCTTATAACCATATTTTGAACTCTATATATAGTAACTTGTATTCTTCTATTTCACTCAGCTCTTCTTCTGGAGATTTCTCCAGTTCTTTTATTTGTAGCATGCTTCTTTGTCTCCCCACTTTGGCTACCTCTTTGTGTTTGTATTCTATGTATTATGTAGATCTGCTATTTCTCCAAGTCTTGGTAGGGTACTTTATAGGGTAGGTGCCCTGTGGAACCCAGTGGGGAAGTCTCCTTTATCACTTGAGCTGAGTGCTCCATGAATATTCCTTGTGTGGGTTATTTGAGCCTTCTTCATGTAATGGAGTCTTGATTGTTATTGGCCTGTTTGTGCATGAGATCAACCCTAAGCCTGGCTGACTTTGAGGGTCATCCCTGACTATAGTGTATGATCTGCTATGCAGGTGCTGACCAATCTAAACAGAATTTGCCTCAGTGGGGTCTGATGCCTGCGAAGATTTCTCTTTGGATATGCCACTTGTGAAGCTAATTCAATCTTGCTCTGATGTTGTCTGTAACTGGCCACTGCGTGTGCTGGTTCTGAGGCTTATTGAGAGGGACCCTGGTGAAGGTCAATGCCAGATGCTGCCTGTGACTGGCCGTGGGAAATCTCTTTGTAGTTACAAAGCAATCCACAGTTTGGGGCTACCTCTGCTCTGCCTGGCTATGTTTGGGAAGGACCAAGCAGCTCACCAAGGGCACTGTCCTCCAGCACCAAACCCAAGGACAGGTCAGCAAAAGACCAAAGATACCACAAGATTGGCCTCTGCTTGCATCCTCATGCTGGCTGCTTACTAGGGCCAGTCACTGGACAAGCCTCTGACAGTACTCAAATTTCATGAGGGAATTTCTCAGTACATCACCAGGTAGGAGCAAGTGGTGTTCATGAGACAGATAAAGGTTCACAGTTGGTGCCAGTGCTGAGTCTGAAGCCACTCAATAAAAATCCCAAGGTGACCCTTATTTGGGGTGGGGTCTCAAGAGTTGTCAGGGTTTATCAGTCCCAATCAGCTTAAGATTTGGCTGTGTGAAGGGAGGTCTCTGCACCCATGTGGCATGCAAGAGAAAAATGACCCTTCCCTAGAACCACTCAATTCAGTCTGTCCCAGATTCTGTCAGGAGCCCAACTTCGTCATGGCTGGTTGCCAGGAGTCAGGAGGATAGGGCTAGTGAATCTCCCACAAAGGGGAGGCACAGGTCAGGGGGAAAGTGGGAGTTGTGGCTCTTTCCTGGAACCACACAATTCAGTCTCTTCCAGATTCTGCTCAGACTTCCTGCCAAGGAGTGGCCACCAGGTGTCACAGGGGTGAGGCCACTGGGAACATGGAGGGTGTAGCTAGCACATCATAGGTTCAAGAATAAGTAAGGGCACTAGTTCCCACATCACAACCACACAACTCAGTCACTGACATCCCTGAGTTGGCTCAGACTTCTGCTCCCTGGCCCAGATAGCTCCTAAGGGTAAGACAACAAAGAGACTAGAGGTTGGGGTTATTGCATTCCCTCAGGCTGATGGTGTAAGAATAGACTGTTCCACCTAAGAAAGATGGCATCTGGGGTGTGGGAGATGGACTTATCACAGTTATTCTGATGGCTGACACTTAAGCTCTCTTCCCAGAGTCAGAAACCCCAGTCTCTCCCCATAAGACTCTAGTCCACTCTGCACTCCTTCTGCCAGAGCCCAAGGTAAGTGGATGAAAATGATATTTTTCATGTTGGTCCTTTAAGAGAATGCCTGTACATTTAGCAGACTTCTGTCTCTCCCTGGTGCACAGAATCCCCACTGATTTTCACAACCAGATGTTATGTGGGTGTACCTACCTGCCTTTAGTGCCCTGGGCTGGGGAGCCCAACATGGAGTTGATACCCAATGCCCCTCAGGAGGAACACTTGCAGCTGAAATATCTCTCTGGAATCTCAACAATCTATGGGAATGGACCAATCATTTTCATGTTTCCACCCTTCCTACCATTCTCAATGTGGCTTTTGTAAATCCTTGCTTATAAGATTTCTGTTCAGCTAGTCTTCAGTTGATTATTCAGGATAATATTTAGATATTTTAGTTGTAATTCCAGTTTGGTCCAGAGAGGAAGTGAGTGTACCTTCCACCTAACCCACCACCATTTTGAATCTCTCTACCTATCTTTATGCTTTCGACATCATGTTTTACACCTTTTTGTTTTGTCTATCTCTTGATTATTTATTGTAGTTATAGTTAACTTTGCTACTATTGTCTTTTAACCTTATTGTTAACTTTTTAGGTGGTTGATTCACTGTGATTATTGTATATTTGCTTTACAAGTGAGATATTTTTCCTTTGTTGTATTTTCTTATTTCTGGATGTGGCCCTTTTTTTTTCTGTGTAAAGAACACCTGAAGAAAACTGTACTTGAATAACAATAAAAAAAAGGGTTAAAAAAAAAACACCTGATAACATTTCCTGCAAGGTGGTGAACTGCTTTAGTTTCTTCTTGTCTGAGAAATTCTTTATTACTCCTTTAATTCTAAATGATAACCTCACTGGATAAAGTATTCTAGGTTGTAGATTCCTTTCTTTGAATACTTTAAATATCTCCTGCCAGGAGAGAGATTTTATTTATATGTTCCCATTACCAATGGACAAAATGAACTCATTAACTTACATTTTGAGCTCATTTTATGAGAAAAAAAGGCCCACAAAAAGAGATTACAATCAAGAGAAGAATTGCCATATAGTTTACTGATCTTATTTTCCACTGGCATAAATAATTTGTGCTCTAAATGTTATGTTTAACAGACATAAATAGGTAGTAGGCAGGTAAGCAAGTAGGTAGAAAAGTAGGTATATAGATAGTTACAGTAAAGATAAAGATAGAGGTTCTATAAATACATAAATTCATAATTATCTCCAGAGAATAATATTAAACTTTTAAATATTTACAATGTGAAAGACAGGGAAGAAAATGCAGAGGTTAGATAATAATAGAATATTAGGGTGGTAGGGCATCTAGAAACCATCTGGCTACATTACAGATATGGACACCAGAGAGTTAGACAGACACTAAAAGGGAGTAGGGCACAGCAATAGGGCCTAAGCCCTTGTTTGCTAAGGGATGAAGCACAGAAAAGTCCTAGAATTACTTTATTTTTTTGTGACATGGTGTTGCTTTACATTACTGCCTCTAGGAACTGTTCACTGAAGTCTTACCAAATAAAGTGTCAACATATCTGTTTTAAAAGTTAGAACGTTTCCACTTTAGGATAATATGTTCAAGGAGTGTTGCAATATTTTTAGGAGATTCTGTGACAAAGAGAGGAAAACAACTTAAGAACATACCTGTAGGTCTAGAGCCCATGTCTCCTGACTGAAAGGCCAGGACTCTGTCCAGTCAATCCTAGGTACTTGCCCCTACTTCCCAGTACAATGGATCAGCAAAGCTATAATCTGAACTGGTTTTCTGAATTTATCAAGGCAGAGAAACTCCTTCAGTTCAGGCGGCTTGGCTCCTCCATCTGGTTTCAGGCCCATTGTTGAGCTTTCGGTACTGGTAAACTTCCCAGACCTCTCTGCAGCTCTTGGCTTCCCTACCTAAAAGCTCAAGGGAAAGGATTAGTGAATTTGTTTGGTATGGCCAGGATTTGCAGCCCATATAGGAGGCCTGTTGGAAAGCTTGTTCCTAACTAGCCCTGGATTAAAATTAAAAAAAGAGGAGGGGGAAGATGGAGAGGAAAAGAAGGAGGCAGAGAAACAGGGGATTGGTTTCTTTAACTGTCCTTCCAAGCAGGCACTGGCTAGGGCCACTAGGTCCAGCTCTTGTGGCCTGCACGAGGTACACAGGGAGCAAAGATCTGGGGATTGCTTGCAGGCTGGGTTTTCTTTCTTCCCCCCTTATTTCCTCCTTCTGTTCCTTGGGTTATGATGACCCAAAACGTCTCTCACAGTGAGTTCTGAGGCAGCAGTGTCTGAGAATAGCTCACAGAGCAACGACAGTTTTCCACACCCTTTGAAAAGACAAGCAGGGGGAAAACTGTGGCATATTCTGCCGACCCTGCCTCTAAGTGAGTTGGGAGCTGAGTACTGGGGTTTTGGGGAATCATGACCTTGTGTTCCTTGATGTTATTTGATGTTGGTTTTGGCTGCATTCAGGGAGTTAAAAAGCACATAAAAATGAAGCTAATAAAACTGCAGGGTTAGGGAATGCACCAGGCACAGGCTGTGGTTTCCCAGAACAGCTGTGACTGAACTCTCAGGCTTGGCTGGCTCACGATCCTTCCAAGGTGCAGGTTTGGGCCAGGCCACAGCCAAATGGCAGAAATTAGTCTACTTTGGTGGCCTATCTTATTAGAAATGCTGACTAGCTTCATACAGAGAAAATAATGAGAGCCATGGAAGGTGAACATTTAGGTTCCATTTCTGGCTCCCATGGGTACAGAACTGAGGTTTCTTTCCCTATAGGCATCATTTACTCCATCCAGGCTTAAACAATCAGGGTGCTTCTGCCAGTCTTCCTGTAGAAAGAATTAATAAGAATTAATAAGAATTAGAATGAGAGCTGGTATTACTAGAGGCAAGTAGCATCAGGTTGGGAATAAGGAAAAAGGGGGTCTGGTCTCTGATTCAGGCTAGGGAAGGTAGCTTATTCAGGCAGATGCTGAGAAACTGAGAGACCCACAGGGTGTCAATGAAAATAGAAGTCATCAATTCCTGCTCCCTGATTACCTGAGCTGAGGCATGGTAACTAAAAGAATGGCTAGTGTGTGTGAGTGAAAGTCACTCGTGTCTCCTTATCTTTACCACACATGTTGGTCTACATATATATGAAACTAGAAGGGAACCCTGCCACATAGACCTGATTGAAGTGGAAGAAGAGAGTTAGACTTGTCCAGAGTTATTCATAGTGTCAAGGGCATTGGATTTGGAGCCAGAAAGCCAAAGTCATGAGTCTGTTGCTTCTTAACTATATGACTTTGCATGAGTATATCACCTTCTTTTCAGCCTTAGTTTTCTTGTCTGTAAAATGGTAATAGGTTCCTTTCCTGATTAAATGAGATACCTAGTATAATATACTTGGCAATGTGACCAACATATACGTAGCACTCAACAAATTCTGGTGCTTGCCTCCTTACATTTACTAAGGTAAGAGAACAAGTAGAGAGGTTTGAAGCCATGTAGCCATGCAGCCTCCCTAACATGACTATAAATGTTAGTACAGAGAATGGAAATCTCAAGGCTTAGCAGAGCTCCACAGAGGGTAGTTCCCATAGCTATTCCAATGAGTGGGAACAGAGGCAGAGAAGAGCAATGGAGGCAGATGAGAATAGTGGAGGGATTTCAGCCAAGTATCAAGAACCCTAGATGACTCAGAGAGAGACAGCTCCCACCTGATGGAGGTCAAAGACACTTTCTATTTCAGTGTAAAAAGTAGTAAAGATGGGGAGTCGATGATAGGTGATCTGTCTGTTGCATTGGGCATTCTTGTAACTGCCATCTCTCCTCCACCTCAATTTGAGAATAACTTATGGTAATTTTTCAATTACCCTGACATCTATCCTATCCTTAGCCTGATCGGGGTTGCCAGACCCTTGTTCTATTTGTCTAATAGAGGAGTCAGCTGACCCAATACACAGACAACACAACAACAAAAGGCAGGTGGTCCTATACTCTTGAGATTTAATGTATCTGCCCTCTTGTGGCTACCAAGAGAGAGTCTGAACTTCATCAATTCACTTAACACTTAATGAGAAACCTGAAGGATAACATTGTGATATTATCTTCAATTTTCATAAGGGTAAAATGATGCTCATAGAGATAAAATGACTCACTTATAGTCATCTGGTGATGAAACTGGGACTAGAACTCAGGTCTGTTAGACTATAATAAAGATTTCTGGGGTGTCCCCATAAGAAATTAAATGGTAGGAAAAGCTTCCCCCTTTTGTCCTCAAAACTTCCCATTTTGCAAAAGTTTTGGTGGGCAAAGCCATGGCCTCTATTACTGAAAAGGACAAATTCTTTCCTTGTAGTGACTCATATGCACTCACTCTGATAGAAAGTTCAGACCAAACTTCTGGATATAAAAACTCAGAAGCAAGTGTGCCTTCTCATTTTTTTTATCTCTAGTTCATTGTTGAGGGTGGCTGACTCTTCCCTTTTCACCTTTAAAGAAACATGCTTTTTTCTGGTAAGTTGGAATGCCACCACTGGAGTTCTGGTTACAACTGCCCCTCAGACAGCTCTGCCAGCTCTGATTTGTTTATTACCCTTTCCAGTCCTATTGCCCAGTGTTTCTCTCAACTCATGTCTTTTCCAGACACCTGTGCCACTATTTCCCTCTCCATTATTATTTCACTCTGGTTTTAACCAGCATTGTTAAAGGCTCACTTTTGAGTCTTTCCCACTGGAACTCTCTATTCGTTTGCTCCCCTGGAATTCCCAGTTCTCTCCCCTCAGCTTTCTTGGTACCAAATTCTGTGTCCTCCTGCTTGTTGGTTTTCCTTCATTCTGAGCAACATTTACTCCATCTAGACTTAAATGATCAGAGTGATTCTGCCAGCTGGCCCACCAGGGGTCTGTAGGCTAAAAACAAGGATCAGTGACTC
Organism: Carollia perspicillata; assembly: GCA_004027735.1. Lineage (NCBI taxonomy): Eukaryota > Metazoa > Chordata > Mammalia > Chiroptera > Phyllostomidae > Carollia > Carollia perspicillata. The sequence continues at coordinate 75,251 of PVKM010000401.1, forward strand.
TATATTTGTAAGGATACTTATGTATTTACAGTGTATACACTGAATACTGACTTGCAATCAACAAAGCTCACCCGTGTGTGTGTGTGTGTGTGTGTGTGTGTGTGTGTGTGTGTGTACACAGGGAAGGTGATATTCTGCAGAACTTTATGGAGGAAGAAGAAAAACACTTCTAGTACTCTGGGACACCAAAAAAACAGACATAATAGGGACCTGGGCCCTCCAGTGACTGACTCTCAGATCATGATAAAAGTGGGTGGGTGGCAATTACTGCAGTATGAAGTGTGTGTTGGAATCATTATGTTTCAAAATGAAATATTTGTATGACATTTTTGTCTTATTTCAAATAAAATTAAGAGCTTTGGGGTCTAAATGCTATAACCTTCAAAAGATATAGTCTGAGCTCAACAGTATTTGTCTATGCACTGGAATAAAGCTTATAAATTAGAATCTGTCAATCAGAGTTCCCCACGGAAAGGTTATGCTGTACCTGAAAAATGTGTACTACCTAATTAATTACAGTCTGCACTGTGGCTATAAAAACAAGATAATGTGGTGGTGGAGGAGACCAGGCTAGGCCTTCTTTTAAGACTAAACTTGGGTTTCTTAAAAACTCAGTTATAAGAGTTCCAGGCTTCAAAAAAACTTGGTAACATGGGCCTGGTGTGAAGAAAATCCCTGGGGAAGATCTTCTTGACTGCAATGTTAGGGCACAGTAGATATAGCTAACCTGGTAAGGGCAGAACAAGGCAGAAAAGAATTGCAGGCTACCTCACCTCTTGCAGGGTGGGTGATGAGAGATCTGGCTATGGGTAACAGATGGAAAAAATGGAAGGGTTAGCAGTAGAACCTGTCCTCAGAAGAATAAGTTTGAGGAAGGAGGTGGCTATGAGCATGTGTCTGTAGCCCAGGCCTAGAGCTACATGAAGCAGGATAACCAGACAGGAGACTGGGTTTACACACTGGGCAAGCATGAGGTGGGGGGAAAATACTGAAACTTAAGTGCTACATTGATGCCTTTCTCTCCATCCTCACTCACCAAGTTTCAGAAAAACGATAGAAACAATACAGTAACTCTATATGAGGTCTCATGTCTGAAGAATGTAACTTCTTGCCAGGCTCCATTGACTGGAGGGGATAAAAATTTTAAGATTCACTCTGTCTTGGTCAAAACTGTTGCAGAACTTGGGGCAGGAAAAGGTCCCAGAGTGAGGTCAAGAAGGTGGCAAATTTGGGTTGGAAAATTGGGCTAGGGGGAAACTGGAGCTCATACCACCTGGCCATTCATCTCTTACAACCCCTCCTTACACCCACCCCCTACTTATACACTCAATTTTAGCTCTAGGAGTACACTATTAATCATTCCCAAGCTGGTACAGTAATAGCATAGACTTTGGAACAAGACACAAACCTTAATTCCACATCTTCTTAGTATGTAATTTTAGTTATACTCTGTTCCTTCCTGAACCTAAATTCTCAGTTTAGTTTCTTTGTAAAGGAGAAATAATAGCTCCTTCTTCTTCCTTTTTTTAGAAGGTTGTTGTCAATTAAAGTAAACATAATAAAATCAAGCATAATGTCAGATACGTGTGATTGCTCTATACATATTTGTTGACTTTGAATATTTGAGGCAAACTTTGGGATTTATTTGAGGTAAATACTGGTTCTGGTATAATTCAAAGCTAACTACATTCTTTAGATGGCTTTCCACAGGCACCTAACAGGTATCGACCAGTGTTTAAGAGACAGAGCTAGGATAGCTCAGAGCTGAAAGCTGAAGGTTAGGAGGGAGAGAGAGAGAGAGAGGAGAGAGGAAGGAGGGTGAAAAAGTCTAAACTGGGAGGAGAGGAAAATAGGGGCAGTAGAAATAAGAAAGAACAAGAGCATCAGGAGAAAGGAAAGCAGCCCTGACCAGTGTGATTCAGTTGGTTGAGTGTCATCCAGCAAAGCAAAAGGTCTTCTGTTCTATCTTTGATCCCTGGTAAGGGCACATGCCTGGGTTGTGGGTTTGGTCCCCAGTGAGGGTACATGCAAGAGGGATGTTTCTCTCCATCTCTTTCCCTATCCCTTCTCTTCTCTCTAAAATTAATAAATAAACTCTTTTTAGAACTATCTTTTTAAAAATGAGAGAAAGGAAAGCAACACAGAGGTAAAGAAAAAATGGACAGAAAGAATGAAATGAAATGAAGGAGAAAGGAAGAAAAGAAAAATAAAAAGCAACTGAATGACGGCTTGAAATCAACCAAATTAAGTTTCCATTTGGCCATATCTTGCCCTTAGACCTAGAGAAGAGTTGGATGGCAAGTGCATCATAAATGGGATTTTGGCAGAAGGTATAATGTAGGGTTCTTATCCATATTGTGATGTAACATGGTGGTAAGTAATCAAGAGAATGTGTTACTTGCATTAAGGACAAACATACAGAGCAATGTAATACAATTTAGAGTCCAGGAATAAACATTTGTATTGAGTGATAATTGATTTTTGACAAGGGTGCTAAGAAAATTTAATTAAAAAATAATACTCTCTTCATAAAATAGTGCTGGGACAACTGGACATCCATATACAAAATAGTAAAGTTGGACTTCCACTTCATACCATATACAAAGTTTAACTTAAAATGGATCAAAGATCTAAATGTAACTGCTAAAACTGTGAAATTCTTAGAAAAATATAAGCATAAATCTTTATGAAATTTGATTAGGCAATGATTTTTCAGATATGACTCCAAAGACAAAAGCAACAAAAGAAGTAATGAAGTGAACATCATCAAACTAAAGAACTTTTACCCTTCAAAGGACAACATCAATGAATAGTTACTAGATGAGAGGAACAGGAAGATGAGTGAAAAGAGGATTACATTGTGAGTTATAAAAATGTAGAACCACTATACTGTACACCTGAAACTAATATAAACAATATAAGATTGTATACTTACTATACTTACATTGTTAAAAAAGAAAAAAAAAGAAAGTGAAAACATATCCTACAGAATGGGGCAGGAGGAATTTTGCAATTCATATATGTGATAAGGACCTTATATCTAGAATATATAAAAGATATTATGACACAATAATAAAAAGACAATTACCCCAACTTGAAATGGGAAAATGATCTAAATATAAATTTCTTCAAAGAATATATACAAATGGCTTATAAGCACATGAAAAGATGCTCAACATATTAGCCATTAAGGAAATATATATCAAGACTGCAAAGATACTGCTTCTACTCATCAAAATGGCAGTGATCAAAAAGATAATAACAAATGTTGGTAAGGATGTGGAGAAATTGGAACCCTCATACACTGTTGGTGGGAATGTAAACTGTTACAGCAATTGTGGAAAACAGGCTAGCAGTATCTAAACACTTTAAACAAAGTTGCAATTGTGGAAAACAAGCTGGCAGTTATAAATGTTTTAAACAAAGTTACTAATCTGACTCAGCAAATCCACTCTTAGGTATATGTCCAAAAATAATGAAAACAGATGTCCACACGAAATCTTGTATTATTTTAAAAAACCAACAACTGATTAATGGATAAACAAAATGCAGTACATCCATACAATGGAATATTATTTAGCAATAAAAAGAAATGATATACTGATACATATTTCAACATGGATGGACCTTGAAGGCATTATGCTAATGGAAAGAAATCAGTCACAAAAACCAAATACTTTATAATTCCATTTACGTGGAGTGTCCATAATAGGCAAATCTATAAATATAAAAAGTAGATTAGTTATTGTCTACGGCTGAAGGAAATGTGTATGGAGAGTTTGGAGGGTGATAGCTAAGAGCTATGGATTTCTCATTGAGTTAATAAAATGTTCTATAAATAACTGTCAATGGATGCACAACTCAGTGAATATACTAACAGCTACCTAATTACACTCTTCAAATTACTGAAATATGTGGCATGTAAATTATATCGCAATAAGGTTATTGAAAAAGGAAAATAAAAATCAGGCATCAGGCTGATCAGGCACATGGACTATTTCTAAAAATGTTTGATACATGCCTTAAAAAACATAAATTTTCCAGGGTTGTATCTAAAGCTCTACATATGACAAAAAATACTTGCTTAATTTTGCTTTTTGGCCTTTGATTTCATTATTAATTTTTTGGTCTCCTTAATCTATCAATTCCTGAGTGAAATATGTTAAAACCTCCCACTATAATATCAAGTCTGTTATTTTTTTCATATGTTGCTTTTTTATATTTTGAGACTTTGTTATGAGAGGCATACAATTATAAAATGATGTTATCTTCCTAGTAAACTAGGCTTATTATCATCACAAATTTATTATCTATTTGTATTAATGCTGTGGTGGTGGGAAAACGGAGACAACTGTACTTGAATAGTAATAAAAGAAAATAAAAGAAACAAAGAAGTAAAATTGTATCCATTTTCAGATGACAACTTTTTATATAGAAAATCCTAAAGGCTCCACCAAAAAACTGTGAGAAGTAATCAGTAAATTGAGTAAACTTGCAGGACACAAAATTTACATAGAAAAAATAACATTTCTATATGCTAACAACAAATGATCTGAAAAACAAATAAAGACAATGATACCATTTATAGCACCACCAAAAACAATAAAATATTTAGGCGGTAAAAGTCTACACTCAAAATCACAAAGACATTGATGAAAGAAATCTAAGAAGGTACAAATAAATGGAAAGATATTCTCTGTTCATGGATTGGAAGAATAATTATTGTTAAAGTGTCCGTACTACCCAAAGTCATGTGCAGATCAATTCAATTAGATCTTTATCAATATTCCAATGGCATATTTTTACAGATGTAGAAAAAAATCCCAAGGAAATAAAATCAGTGTTCTGAAGAGATATCTCTACCCCCAAGTTCATAGCAGCATTATTTACAAGACGTAAGACCTGGAAACAAATTAAGTGTATCTCAACAGGTGAATGGATGAAGAAGTTGTGATTATACATACATATATATTAAAATATATTTATTCTAACTTGAAAGATAGTTCTTCTCGGTAGAGAATCTTCTCAGTACATAAAAATTATTTTTTCCCTGCTCTCTGCTATCATTATTATTATTGACAAGTTAATCTTAAGTGTAAGAACTACTTCTTTGTAGATAATCTATTTTGTTCTTGTTTTACCCTCCTTGCTGACTACTTTTATACTATTCTTCTTTTTTGGTGTTTTGTAAAATCACTATGATGTGTCTAATGTGGATTTATTTTATTTGTATAGCATGGGATTTGTCAGGATTCCAGGTCTTACAGATTAGTATCTTTCAACACTCTTTAAAAATGCTCAGCTACTTTGTCTTTGAATATTGCCTCTTTCTTATTCCATGATTGTGCTCTGAAAGTCTAATTAGATATATCAGATCTATATATTCTACCCTCATGTCTCTGAACCTCTAATATTTTTCATTTTATTATCTTTCTGTGCTACCTTGTGAATAATTTGTATCTATTTTCAGTTTTACTGATTCTTTAATTGTGTATTTTATGTTCTTTTGTTTACCAATATATATTTAAGTATAATATTCTACTTTTTAGTTACAGTTATTCTATTTTACATTTTGAAATGTTTGATTGTTCTTCAAAGCCTCTTGTTCCTTGTTTACATTTCAAGCATTTTGTAAGTCTTTTAAACAACTTTTGATAAAGCTAACTTTATATTCTATGTGTGATAGTTTCACATTCTTTTTTTAAAAAAAGATCTTGTTTATTTTTAGAGAGAGGGTAAGGGAAGGAGAAAGAGAGAGAAACATCAATGTGTAGTTGCCTCTCATGTGCCCCTCAACTGGGGACCTGGCCTGCGACCCAGGCATGTGCCCTGACTGGGAATTGAACCAGCAACCCTTTGGTTTGCAGGCCCACACTCAATCCCCTGAGCTACACCAGCCAGGGCTCTATGTGTGATAGTTTTACATTTTTTAGTCTGTAGGTATGATTATGATGTTTGTTGTTTCTGTGGGTTTTTACTCAGGATGTCTTGCTTCTTTCTGTGTTTTGTAAGTTTTGACCATGAAATGCTTATTTTCTTTGGATCTTCATATATTGCAATTTTTGAGGTCTGGATGAAAGTTGCATTCTTCCAAAGATGATTTGCCTTAGCCAATCACTTGTGCAAACTGCTGATCTAGGATCTCAGCTTTTAGTTTTTCAGACTTTGTTAAGTATTTTTGATAAGACTACAAAGCTGTACAAAGACCACCTATAGTCCTAAATTCTAATCAGAAGTTTATTTTTCCCCTCCACCCTGTGCCAAGTATACTTACTATCTCTTTTTGTGAGACAGATTTAATTCTTCTTTACCCTTACATTGAGAGTATGTGAAAGTCTCCTATAAGATTTCTCATCTTGGGCAAGCCCTAGTCATTATCTCCTTCTTCCCTCATCTCTTAGAATAATCAAAGTAGAAGTTCAGTCTCCCAGGGTCTGGTAAAATCCTCAAGGCAACATTTGGCTTTGTCACTGAAGAATTCCTGCTGTCGCTTCCATTTTGGCTATGGATTCTTTATTTTCATACTAGTTCATCAATGAACTTTAAAATATTATCAGGAACAACTAGCAAGGACACATGGACAAAACCAAGAGTTGTTGGAAGCAAGGAAGGGATGTGGGTTTGGCTGAGGTTGGGGGGAGGGGTGGGGAGAAAATGCAGACAACTGTAATTGAAAGACAATAAAATAACTAAAAATATACTATACAGCAGAAAGAAAGAAGGAACTCCTACCCTTTGCTACAGCATGGATGGAACTGGAGAGCATTATGCTAAGTGAAGTAAGCCAGGCAGTGAAAGACAAATACCATAAGATCTCACCTTTAACTGGAACCTAATAAACAAAAGAAAACAAGCAAGCAAAATAGAACCAGAGACATTGAAATTAAGAACAATCTGACAGTGACCAGAGGGGAGGGGGGAAGGGATGATGGGGTAAGGGGGGGCAGGGTTTTCAGGAACAACTATAAAGGACCCATGGACAAAACTAAGGGGGTTGGAATCAGAGGAGGGAGGTGGGGATGGCGGGGGCGGGGAGTGGTGTGGGGCAAATGCAGACAACTGTAATTGAACAACAATAAAATAATTAAAAAAAAGAAAAAGATATTATTTTTATATTTTGTTTTGCATTTTAATTGTTTTATTGGGAAAGTTATTTAGGGTATCTAGCAAGACATACTGCTAGAAATAGACGTCTCTATCCAACTTCTAAAAGAACAGTGCCTCCTTCTTGTCATGTATTTATCTCCGATATTAATAATCCCTTCTTTGCTTTTTCCTTTTTTAAAGTCTTTATTTATTTTTAGACAGGGGAAGGGATGGAGAAAGAGGGAGAGAAGCATCAATGTGTGGTTGCCTCTTGCACACCCTCCAATGGGGACCCGTCCCAAAACCCAGGCATGAGCTCTGACTGGGAATACAACCAGTGACCCCTTGCTGCACAGGCCAGGACTCAGTTCACTGAGCCACACCAGCCAGG